>CM071926.1:131080696-131204106 GCA_016081115.2 Rehmannia glutinosa
ATAATAGAGATACCACGATACCTGAGAGGGAGCTCATCAGAGATGAAAATGGCTCCTAATCAACTGACAATTACATCAAGTGAGAATGTGATAACACCTAGCATAATATAGCTTCCACAATGGCTAAGAGAAGCCTAATAATGCCGAGGAGGAGTGAAGATACGCTACTACTCGGAAAGAGGAAGAGACGCTACTACCGGGAGGAGGGGAGGGAGTCGGGATACGGCCGTGAGGAGGAGGAAGAGACGTCACTACCGGGAGGAGGGGGGAGGAGTCGACATGGCCGGGAGGAGGAGGAAGAATCGCCACCGCGACGGAAGAGTCGATCGTCGGAGGAGGAGTCGAATCTTGCCGAAGGAGGAGTCGATCACGCCGAGGAGGTGTCTCTTCGCGATGATCGGCTCGGATATCTCTCGACTACCATGCACGAAGTCATCGTACTGGTCGAGGTATGGGAATGGGCGCCTAATCTCCCCATCAATAAGGTCCTAACTCGACCTGTCTCCCCGATCTGGCGTCTGTCCAGCGAGAACCCTCCTCTCGAGATGACAAATCTAACCTAGCAGAACGGGTATCATCGACTCGTGTCTCAATCGAGCGAACCGCTCCTCTGTAAGTCTCTCGAATCAAGCTATCTGCTGCATAACTTTGAATCGATTGTCGATATCTGCACGCCAACTCACATATGGATCAACACGAGTATCCCCGACGGATCGGTGGATCATCAGCGGCGCATAGTCGTGGATAGATGGATCAACACGGTATCTTGTCGGACCGACGTCGTTATCTGTCAAACCCATCTAAAGAATCATCGGCCCGATGGGATGATGGACCATCTATCCCAGGCCGCTTCTCCTATCAATCGTAGGAGTAGCGAGTGTCGGCGGCCTGCCGAAACGGCTCTACCTCCCCCTCTCGCCCTGCCTCTGTCTCTCGCCCCGTAAATGACTCTACACTACCTCTCCCCCGTACTAGTGGCTTTGGTCATGCCGAATCGACACTCCTCTGCGCGATGGGCTGGGTCAATCGAATATGTACTGCATCGTCCCTGTTTCCTCGCTCTGCCTGCTTCTCCTGGGATGAACTCGAGGAGGACCTAATAAAATAACCGGATCATCGACTCCTCTATATATATGTTGGAGCTCCTCCCTGGGATCGAATATCTCATGACACACTAAAGCCTCGTAAAATAATATAAATAAATAAATTAATAAAAAATAAATTAATTATTAAATAAATAAATTAAGTAAACACCGCAATACATACCGTGTCAAAGAAAAATCATTATGTCAATAATGCGGCCTTGTGAAACCTCCAACGAAGGCACCTAGGCAACTGGTGTCGATACTCAGTCGCCCGCAAAGCATTACCCGGCGAGGTATCGCCGAATGCCCAAATCGAGAACATTGATAAGTATGAAAAATAAGATTTTTAAATATTTAAAAACTAATTACAAATATAAATAAAATAAAAAACATATGCGTACCAACAAGACATAAGTGGCCCCATAAAAATGATAAGAAGGTGGCCGATATCTAGGTGGAACGATCTAGTATATCGGCCAAGTGGCGTAACATCATGCAAAAGCCGAATATAATGCATCAATATCCGAAAGGAGTATTTCCCCCAGAACGCCTCCACGGCGTGCATCGCCCTCGATCAAAAAACCACAGCCAACTGGCCCACCGCGGATCATCGGCCGGCCATCGAAACACAATGATCGTGTAAAAGGCAATAACACCTTCGCCACCTTCGGGGGCATCGTCACGGTGAGTCACTTTGAAAGTGCCAAGAGTAAATAAATCGCGTAAATGCGCGGTAACCCGATCACCCCTGCCAATACCGTCTATATATACGGTCTCGGGTACCTCAAAAATCACCGTTAGGGTCAAATGTGGACCACGAAAATCGCAATCCCGATATCATAGCAAAATCACGCCGAGAGAATCGATAGTCCGCTTTCTCCGACGTGGAACCAACACTCCCAGGTCTGGAGCGTCGGCACATGCACCTCCATCGCAACTAATGCATGCAGGCCGCATTACAATGTCTGGCCATACCCAAAATCCATAAAATATCCGAACGCCGATCGTCTAAACTCGACTATATAAATCATCAGCGATCTCCAAAGAACTCATCTCTGATGGTCTCGAATAATATTCGATCGAACGATCCCGCGATGTGCCTCTCTCGATGATACGGGGTCTCTTCCATTGTGGACCGACTATAACAATTAATAAATTTCAATTTATTAAGATGAATTGTTGAAAAATTGCGAATCAGTAGTGAAAAAAACAAAGATGTGGGACAATATGGATATGTATATCTAAACAAAGAATACATGGAAAGAATACAAAAAAACCCATCAAGTACGATATCGTACGAAGATTTAATGGGATGCGATATCGTCAAGGCATGTTATAACATGGCACCTATATCGCACCCATTAAATCTTGGTATGATATGTGGCGCGATATCGCACTCCCGTTATAACAGGCACGATATCGGTCATTCTGACCACGATATATGCGACTTATCGTGCCAAATTATATAAGGCGATATCGCGGCGCTTCATCTTCTACATCAAATCGCTACGTCCATGGCCGCTTACACCAAGTCACCAACATCCAACAATAACCCAACACACAGTTTATCCAACTTATTCACAAATTTATCCAACAATAACTTGATTGATAAACCCTAAACACCAAAATCGAACACTAAAAATCCTAAATCAATTAACCTAACATAAATAGAGTTTAAAACTTAAAATCGATTGATATGCTTACCTCATTAGGAAGGGGCGATGGGAGCGGCAGCGGCGAGGCGGCGGACGGAAGCGGTAGTAGTGGAGGCAACGACGGAGCTGCAGCCGGCGAGGTGGGAGGCGTACGACGCCGACGACACGATTGAATCCATGTTTTTCTCTTCTCGCACGATATTGGGCACCTAAATGTGTATGGGTATTTTCTTCTTCTTCTTGATCGAATTGGGCACGAAATAGGGTTGGTATTTCTTCTTCTTGAAGGCGATGGTGCAAAATGAGGTTTTGTGTTTTTCTTCCTTTGACCGAAGTTGGGCACGAATGGATTTTGATTTTGCTTTTACTTTTTGTTTTGTTTTTTCACTTTTGTTTTCTAATCGCTTTTTGTACGGTTTCCTATACGGTACCTTTTAAATGGTATATTTATGACTTAAATTTCAAAATTCAAATTCAAAACACCAACTTAAAGGAGGGGTAATTTGGCCAATTTGGGTAGAAAGAAGTTTCTTATCTTAGTGGGTAGAAAAGAGTACCCACTATCCATAGTGGGTACTTTTAAAATTTTCCCATATATATATATATATATATATATACAAACCGGTTTTTCGGTTAGGTCCACGGTCCTCCCAACATAAAACCGAAACCGAAAACCGAACTTGGCCAAACTAAAAACCGAACACCGAACCAAAATTTCGATCGGTTTGGTCCAAACCGAAAACGATTGGTTTTCTGTTCGGTGGCCGTTAACCCGGCCGTGCACCCCTATCCAAAAGTTATAATATTTTTATTCAAAATTATAATATCATTTATACCGTAATTAACATATAGTAAAAGTATATTCCAAGAATAAATGCAATAAATAAACTCACCAAATATTGTCCGTACAAATCAACAATATAGTTTGAATAGTCATTAGTATTTAAAACTTGATTAATTAATATTATATTGTACAAAATTGTATCAACACCATTGAAACAAATAAATAATATATTTGATAAAGATATGATGTATAGAATCAAAAAATCATTGTAATATATGTTTTAAGAAGAATCGACGATACTAATATTATAGTGAAATACTATTTACAATTTTTAAAATCTATATATTATATATAGATAGAATTTATACTATAGACTCACTTTTGGTATAAAATAGAATACTCATTAAATAAAAGTTTCCTAATTTTTATACATATAGAATAGGAATACCATTTATGATATTTTTCTAATTCATATACATATAAAAGTAGGAATACCCCATTTACAATCTTTTCTTAAAATATTTTCTTAATTTATCGATACAATGATTTTCTTATAATATCTTCCTAATATAAGAATCTACAATAATTACCATTTATAATGTTTATAATTATTTTATAATATAATAAGCAAAAATGAACAGGAAAATAAAAGTTCCTGACTTACGCTTATATATATATAGATATAGATAGGATGATCAAGTGAGACCATGTCTTTAGGTGAGACACAATGGACTAATCTCAACCGCCCCCCACTATTAATCAATGGGTATGATTTAATGGATAAAAAATTAAAATATTAATTTAATCAATATAAGGATAGTAGGGTAAAATAACATAATAAGTTAGTTACTTAATGAAATCAAATCTCTTTCTCTCATACATCTCCCAATTTCCCCAATCGACGCGTCTCTCTCTCTCTCTCATTCCTCCATTAACGCAAATAAAGAAAACGCGAAGAACTCAAAATTACAGTTCATGAAAATTAAGGTGAGAAAAAACAAGAAAAATCGGTGCAATATTACGAGAGAAAGAACGAACAACAGTTCGAAAACTAAATATGCAATAAAACTCAACTAAATATGCATTATCTCAAAACTATCTATGCAACGTAAAAAACTAATATGTAGTACAATATATCCAACTATGCAAGACGTCATAAACTATGCAACAAAATCAACTAACTATGTATTATCTAAAACTATTTATGCATTGTGGAATAACTAAATATGCAAGACATTATGTAACATCTCATTTTTATAATTTCCAAAAGCAACATCCCATTTTCATAACTAAATATACATTATATTGAACCTATTTATGCAAAGAAGATAACTACATATGCAGACGTTATATTCAATTATGTCTTGTTTTCGTAAAAAATGCCAATAAAATAACTAAATATGCATTATTTGATGTCTAATTATGTAGTAGAAGAACCCTAACTATCTTTAGCATAAAATAAAAATATTTGGAATGAAAATGTGGTTCCTTAAATTCGCCACAAAAATCCGGCAGTTGTCAATTTCATTTATAAAATCCACTGGGACCACTAATTTGAATTACAAAATTACAATCTTACCCTTAAAATCAGCGAAAATTAGGAAATAATTAAAAAATCGAATTAATCACATCCCTTCATTTTTTAAGATCAATGAGTAAGATGGGTCCACAATATCTTATCGGGAGAGGCCTCATTTCAACCAAATCCTATATAGATATATAAATATAGATATGTGATTTTATCTCGGCTTTAAAAAGCGTGTGTTGGCTTTGGAAATATAGCAGCCTGTCCTCCCAAAAATTTCAAAATCGAAACAATTTAATTTCCCGCCGGCTCAGAAATGTGAAAATCCCCTAAAACTCATCAAAAGACAAAAAGCGAAAAAGGAAAAACAGCAAATCCCTCAAACTGATCATCATTTTAATCACACGACACAGTAAACAGGGTATCTTCGTCTATTTTTGCCCCACGAAAATGTCCACGTCATCAGCCCGCCGGGTGAAAGAACGAGCCGCCGCCGCCGGGAAAATCACCCCAGCTTCTGGAAAGTCTATCTCCACGGGGAAGGAGAACCCCAGGCTCACATCCCGGATTCGGGCCGCAACGCAGAAGCCCATTACCCGGCCCATGTCCCGGATCGACAAGTCTGCGGTGGAGGAGTCACGTGTCAGGAAGTCCACTTCGTCGGTGCCCAGAGGTAGGAGTTCTAGCCCCTCTGAGTTTACTAGGGTATTATCAGATTTGAGGAATAACTCTAGGGTTTCCTTGGGTCCACCACAGAGGAAGGTGAATAGTTATACTGAATGAAAAACTGGGTGGAAAATCTAATATTCAGAATAGGGTTTCAAAAGATTTGGAGATAAAAGGCGGAAAATTGGATGAGCTGGAGAGAACCTCTCAAAAAAACGAGAAAATTGAGATTCCGGTTGTGAAAAATGGTGGAAATGGGAAAAAGAAGGGAGTTTGAGCTCAGCTACTGTATTAAGCTCGGATATAGAAAAAAAAAGGTTCTAAAGAATTCGGAGAAAACCGGTAATACCTTTGATGAGTCGGAGGGTAACTATCAAGAAAATTTAAAAGTGAAGGTTAGGGTTGGGAGTTGTAGTAATGAGAAAAAGAGGGGACTTTGAGCTCAATTTCAATGAAAAGATCTGCTCACGACTATTATGAAAATTCAAGTTCAGATTCTGGCGAAAAGTTAAAGCTTCAGAGGAACTAAAGTTGAGATCTTCTGGGGTTGGAGTTGAGGTCGGATCGAGTTTAAGAGTGTCTAAAATGGTGAACAAACTGAGTACTTCGTTAAGAGAGAATGGTGCTAACAAGTATCCTAGTAAGTTACATGAAAAGCTTGCGTATTTGGAAGGAAAAGTGAAGAGGATAGCTTCTGATATAAAGAAGACTAAAGAAATGTTGGATATTAATAATCCGGATACTTCAAAAATGATATTATCTAATATTCAGGAAAAGATTTCTGGAATTGAGAAGGCAATGGGTGTTGTTGGGCATGATGGAGATGCCAAGATGGTGTCTGTCAAAATTAGTGAAGATGAGGATGAGAAAGATGAGAATGATGCTAAAAGTTTGATGAAAGGGTTGAATGCCGAGGAATTGGAAGGGCGGTTATTTCCTCATCATAAGTTGATCAGAGATCGGAAACTATCTAAGACAGCATGTGGAGAATCCAACGACTCATTTAACGTGGAGAAAAAGGACAAAACAATTTCTTTTGATTCTAATCCTATTGCTTCGGAATTCATGGTTTCTTCGAGTAAGAAGAAAACAAAGGTTGGTCCAGAGGCCGATGAAGTTCAAGAAGCTGATGATGCAGTGATTTCTGCAGCAGAAAGTTCTTATCTGAATGTTTTGAATGATAAAGGTAATATTGACTCTTTTCTGATGGCTGATGAAAACCTCAATGAGTTTGATGATCAAGAAAGAGTGCCGACTATGATATTGGATGATGAGGTTGAAGAGATTTGTACATATCAGTTGAATGATATCGGGAGGCAAGTCCTCAACTGGAGGATGGTTTTGTATCAGAAGGAGAGTCTGTTCTTCTTGCTCATGATGATGGCTCTTGTACTTTTTACGATATTGCCAACAGTGAGGTATGAGTTTATTTGGTCAATCTTTTATTAGTTATTGATTAATTTGCATATTGTTGTATATTCTTTTTATACCAATTTAACCGTAAGCCATTATATTCATTCACTTGCAATGCCTCATGTGTTGCTTTTTTAGTATTATGGAGTAGGATCAGCAAACAGTAAGTTATTCCATAACTATGTTTGTGCTAATTACAAAAAATGCCCTTGAGGTTTAGCGCAAACCTCAGAGGGACAAATTTCTATTTTTTTTTTTTTTTTGTAATTAGGTCAAACCTCAAGGTAGTTTCTGTAATTATCCCAATTTGTTTTCGTTCCAGGAGAAGGCTATGTACAAGCCTCCTGCTGGAGTCTCTAAAACATGTGGCGAGATTGTTGGATAATCCGTGCCCCCAGTGCAGATGGATGCTCAGGGAAATATGTTGTGGCAGCATCAGCTGGAAATTCCATGGACTCAGGGTTCTGCTCATGGGATTTTTACACGAAAGATATTCGAGCTTTCCATTTTGAGGACGAAACTTCCCATGTAAGAACAGCCCTTGCTCCTTTATCAAACAACACGATGCATAGAAGAAATCCTCCGTTTATGGCTAGTGAAAATCGTCAGTGGTGGTATAGACCGTGTGGACCACTTATTGTGTCAACAGCTAGTTGTCAAAGAATGGTGCAGATTTATGATATTCGTGATGGCGAACGTGTAATGAAATGGGAGTTACCGAAGCCTGTGTGGGCCATGGATTATGCAAGCCCTTTGTATTGGAGAAATAGAGGGAAAGTGGTAATAGCAGAGTCGAACACCATTTCTTTATGGGATGTGAGCTGTCTCAATTCTCAGGCGTTGATGTCGGTTTCTTCGTCTGGTGGAAGAATTTGTGCTCTTCATGTGAATAATACTGATGCAGAACTAGGTGGAGGAGTTAGGCAAAGGTAAAAACACATTAAAATTGGAACCGTTTATCTTAAAAACTTATGCTAGCTGGTTCATGCACTCCTTTTACTCTATTTTCAGAAATATGATTTTATTTATGAGGGACTGCAAGTTTTCATTCTTGATATGCTTTTGCTGTCATATTCATGAGGAACAAAGTCTTTAGTAGCACCCTAAGTTCTAACTTCATTGTGCTTGATTTATCTTGCTTTATCTAGCTTTTTGCCTTTTTGGTCAGTGCTCTCTAGCATGCTTAAGTTGCATGGTTTTGGAATTTCATCCCATTTCTCTATGAAAGTTGCGTCAGGAAAACTTTGCCACTTTGCTTTTTGTGTGAATTTGTTGTGTTAACTAATTTAATACAATTAATTGACTATAAACTTCACACCACCAACCCCATATAATGGGACAATGTACAGTTGATGATGACGATGATTTTTAAGGATAATTATAAAAAAAACTACCCTGAGGATTAGCATAATTACAAAAAAACTAATTATCTTTCAAAATTACAAATACCCCTTGACATTTGTTTCTATTTTACAAATTGCACCATCTGTAGATGATTTGTTAGGTATATACAAAAGTGTTTTTAACACCTTACGGTGGCATTTATAATTTGAAAATAATTGGAGTTTTTTGTAATTAGACTGAACTTCAGGAAAATATTTGTAACTATCCCATAACTTTTATTTTATTTGATTTCTGTTTTTTTGGGTGTGTTTATAATACATTACATGGTACATTGTAGTTGCCCATCCTGATAGATGCCTATGCTAATTCAAACATCTTTTTGCAGAATAAGTTCATCAGAAGTCGAAGGAAATGATGGGGTGTTCTGCACTTCTGATTCTATTAATGTACTAGATTTCAGACAACCATCTGGTATAGCTCTCAAGATACCCAAAATCGAGTAAACGTGCAATCAGCTTTTTCCGTGGAGACTCAATATACATCGGATGCACTAGTTTAAGTTCGCCTGTGAAAAACAGTCGCGTTCCCAAATCCAACAGTTCTCATTACGCACACAGAGGCTTTTAAGCACCTACGCTTTGCAGAATCAAATGCTCATGACCACTTCACTGCATTGACACAAGTATGGGGAAATTCGAGCCTTGTGATGGGAGTTTGTGGGCTCGGTTTATTTGTTTTCGATTCGTTGAAAGACAATGGTATGCCATCATTCTCAATGGATTTTGGCTCAACACAAGATGCAAAAGAAATTATTGGTCCTGATAATATGTATGCGCCTTCTTTTGATTACTTGGCTTCAAGAGTTCTTCTAATATCCAGAGATCGGCCTGCTTGCTGGAGGTACTTATTATAGATATCTATGTGGAAAATGCAGTATAAAGGGATAATTATAAATACCACCCCTGAGGTTCTGCCTAATTACAAAATCTGCAATTATCATTCAAAATTACAAACACCCCTAAAGTTTGTATTTGTAAAATAGAAACAAATGTCAAGGAGGTATTTGTGATTTTTGAAAGATAATTGTTTTTTGGTAATTATGCTAAACCTCAGGGACTGTTTTGTAATTATCCCTTAATTTTTAAAACTTAGTGTCATATGAATTGTGCAATAACTTATTGCCTATCCTGTTCCATACTGGGCATTAGAGCTATTAAATTTGTTTTCATAATTTACTGTGTGAGATGTTTGCCAGATGCTGCAACTATGTTTTGTGGTTATTGTATCATATGTTTTTGTGTGGGTTTATGAACTAGAAAATGATGCTTTAGTTCCAACTTCAAGAAAACCATGATCCACACTGTACAATCAGATTATTGTTTATACTTTTTATCTTCATCAAGTTATGATTATAATGGAACTGCATTCATAGTATAATAATTAAAAATAAGTTTAAATACTATTTGATGAGTCCAAACTAATATCCATTACAGATATATCAACATATTAAAATAAGTTGAAAATGCCCAATGCTATATGCTTAAAGAATTACATTATCAACATAATTTTATCAATTGAATCTCAAAGTCGGTTTTTTTAAACATAATTGGAAACTTGAGCACAAGTGATTAGTCCTCCATGTTTTAGTCATTGTCATCGTCGTCATCATCGTTATCATCATCATCATCATCATATGATTAAGTTTTTTTAAATAGCTGATCTTTAATTTAGTTCGACTTTTAAGTTGCAGCAGGAGTTAAATAAATTGTATCACACCCGCAATTTATTAGGATGTTTCTTCAAAATCACAGTTTAGGTGATCCGATGATATCATCAGTTCTTTTGTATAATTAATTAAAGGGTAAGTATTCTCCGTCAGACCGCTAACAGTCCTAATCCGTTAGATGGATTCAAATACCCGGCTGTTGTCAATCCGCCCATTGACCCGACAACCACTAACACCATAACAACCACTAACACCATAACAACCACATCCGTTGGCCGCAGCTAATACATTTTAGGACTACTAATACTTTTTGGGAGTATTACTAATACTTTTCACAAGGAAAACTAATATTTTTTAGGGCTACTAAAAACTGCTCAATGGAATTACTAATATTTTCAGCTGACTACGATACTTTTGGGAGGATTATTAATACTTTTCGTGAGGAAAAATCAATATTTTTTAGGGGCTATTATAGATTTTTCAGATGACAATTGATACTTTTTGGGGAGAATACATTTTATGAGAAAACTAGACTTTTCAGAAAAAACTAAAATATCATACTTTTCAATAAGAATATTAATACGTTTTAGTATGAATACTAATACTTTTGACGGAAAAAAATTAATACATGAGTATTCAAAAAAAACTATTCAATAGGATTACTAATACTTTTTAGCAAGACTACTAATACTTTTGGGGAAAAAGCTCATACTTTTAATGGTACTATGCTAATATTACAAATATGTCATCGGTCAGGTGATACTATGCCACTACCCTAGAAAATCACAAAAATGCCACCGCATTTAAAATCACAAAAATGCCACCATCTCTTCATAATTACAAAAATGCCACCACTATTGTATCCGGTTGGTTTGGGATCTGTCTAACAGATTTGAATCCGTTAGACTCTCTGATAGAGGTTTTTGTCTTAATTAAAATGTTCTTATCACAATTAGATTATTAGTGATTTTTTTAATTTTAAATTAAGTTCTCATACACGTACATGACATCGTGGCGGCCTTGAGGGTAGTCACCGGGGCGACCGCCTGGGGCCCCGATTTTGAGGGGCACCGATGTTACATAGGCCTTTATATAGGTATACATGTTTCATTAAAAATATTTATAAGGGCCCCAAAAATTAAAAATACCAAATGTCAAAAATTAAAAAACACCAAATAAACCAAATAACCTTTTTTCTTTAAGATAATGTTCATCACTTGACATTAAATCCATTATCAACAACAAGATGAGAAAGTCATGTTAATAGTATCACAACTATAATAACTCAATCTAATGAGATAATAGAAACTTTATTTGAAATATCAAGAGTTAGTGAAGATGTCAAAACTAGTGAGTGAGATCAATATTTAGCAACACATGAAATTGTAGAAGCGTTGGATTGTTTTCCAAATACTCCATTGCTTATAGAGTTTTGTTAACTATACCAATTATTGTAACATCAAAGAGAAAAAGTTTTCAAAACTAAAATTGATAAAATGATCACAACCTGCTCAACTATGTCTCAAAAAAGATTAAATGAGTTAGCAATTTTATGTATTGAAATAAGTGTTGGAAAATCTTGATTTTGATGATCTCATTGATGATTTTGCTTCTCAAAAATGCTAGAAGATCCAATTTTTTTTTCAATATATATATATATATTTGTCTTTGTAGGTGTTCTCGTTGAATATTCTAGATGATAAAAAAGACATGTTCACTTGTTGAAGTTGAAGTTTTTATTGTATTTTTTTATAGGTCCCCTTTTTTCTCTTATCGCCAAGGGCCCCTGAAAAGTCAGGGCCGGCCCTGCATGACATACATCTTATACTATATATAACACAAAATCTATATATGTAATAAGGTTGCATAAATTGCTAGCCGGACGGTAGCTTAGTGCCTAGGAACAAGAACAATACTATATACTTTTCTATTTTAATCTATTTTTATCTATCTTTGGTCGTCTAGGCTCGATTTCTGACCGACGATTTTTTCATCGACTTGAACAAAGTCGTCTTCATTTAGGGGTGCTTAGGCAGCCGGCCAGATCAATTTATACAATACTGTATTTATTACATACTAGTATGGATTGACCTGTCAATTTTTAATCATCCACGTGATGAATCAAAAGAAAATGTAATAGTGCTTCGTTGAATGGGCTTCAAGCCCTCAACGTTCCATAGCCGTCAGCCATAGCTTTTACAAGAAAATATCACATAAGATTATCCCATGCACATTTAATTATTATTAACTCCATTAGCCATGACCTTTGACCACCTAGCTAGTTGCTTGTCCATAATTAAATTAATCTTTTCACATTTAATAGCAGTCAATATTTCCCCTGAGCACACAACTTGTATCTTGATCGCGGCGAAAATATAATTTTTTTTTGGATCGCGGCGAAAATATAAAAATAAGAGAAATGAAAAATACTTATATGTACTCAAACCATTCCACCAATGACAAATATATATTTCCATCATCCATTCATCAAATTATATCATATAATTTTCACATCAAAATAAAACAACGTATAACAAAAAAAATAGAAAAAAACTAGACAAAATCCCACCATAAATGACATTTAAATTATAAAATTTACCCCCCAATGAAATCAAGCACAACCTTTAATTTCAAAAAAAAAAACACCAATTCAAAATTTTCCAAAACTAAAAGTAAAAATATAAACATACCCTAGATTCTCTAATCACTACAAGAAAAAACCAGTTTACCTACAGAAAATCTGTAGGTAAATGTTAAGAAAATTGTAAAGTGTAGGTAAATCATTGTAGGTAAAACCATTGTAGGTAAAATATTTACCTACAGAATCTAAAATTGTTGGTAAATACCAACAGAAAATCTGTCGGTAATTGAAAAACTGTCGGTAATCTGTCGGTAATTTGTTGGTATAATTTGGGGGAAAATGATATTTTTTATTATGTAGGTATTCTGTAGGTAATTGTAAAATTTAGTGACAAAATCATTTCTATCGGTAAATTGGAATTTTCTTGTAGTGAATACATTTCCCAAAATGTCCTAAAACACTTCATAACAAAACCAAACATAACCAAATAAGTCTGAATACTAATAAGGTCAAAACTGATTGAAAAAAATATACGTGCATGATGCATATAAACATCAGCATTAATCCCAATTAAAAAGATTAGTAGCTATTTGTGACAAAATAAGTTATAATATAATGTTCAGAGAGTAAACCTTAGACTTTAGGCCTCCTTTAGATTCAAAAGTCAGCTTCTAATAATCTGCATGACGCCTAAACTTTTGACTTAATTCTCCACTTAACTACTTAAATCATACACGCTTTTGGAATAACAGAAATTACAGCTAAAAGTTAGCTAATAAGAAATGGTCATTTCTACATCTCAACTTGTGTAGAAGTAAAAACTGCTTACTTCATGTTGCCTTATTAAGAAATGGCTCAAATTAGTTGCTCATTCTGACTATAAATTCAAATGTTTGGCCCTATCATTACAGCTGGTACTCGAACCCAAACCTTGTTATTGTGAGTAATACCCGTAGCCACTAGGCTGACCCCGGTGGTTTGCTCATTCTGACTATATATAAAGGGCTATGTTCCAATCGCATTATAGTCGAGCCGAAGGAGGCCGATTTTCATGAATAAATTGACACCATGCCATTAAAAAAAGCCTTACTCTTTGTGTCCAAGTTGAATGTTGGTATTTTTAAAATTATATTTTGAGTTGATGGACTGTGTAATGCTTACGAGGGTTCAAAACCTTATATGTTTAGCCTAATGAGTCCAAAAAAAAATAAAAATGGAAGAGTCTTGTCAACATGTGCCCTATCACATGAAGTACCTCTATTTGAACTTGGGATGACAGTTTGACCTGCCAATTTGAATCACCCACCGGGCGATCGACCTGCGTACTGCCCCAATCAGGCCGTCGGCCCTGCAACGTTCGTGCTGTCCAACTTGACGGACGGATTTAGGTAGGATCGGTCCTAGGTTTTGAGGGGCCTGAAGCGAAAAAAATGAGGGCCGTTGTGTTTACATAAAAATAAAACAAAAATAATGACGACAAATGTAATTTTATTGATTTAACACATAAAATAAGATATATAATAAAAATCTCATTATCCAACTTTAACATTTCGGTCTCATTAGAATAAAATTACAAAAAAAATCGTTCAATATAATTTACCATATAGAAAAGATAAAAAAACAATCAATGAATTATCTATGAAAAATTGATCGCCTTGCATTTTTTATAGCAAGTCATCAATCAATCTTTCATAATCAATTTTGTTTTTTTCCAAATCACTCTTAAATGGAATCAACGACAATGCAAAGTTAAATCAACTTTTTTTTTTTTTATGTTGCAAAGTTAAATCATATCTTCTTTCAAAACATCAAAAATTCACTTTAACTTTGTGTTTTGTTTTGCAATATTAAAAAAAAGTTAGAGATAGAAAAATGGGAAAAATAACTTAAATTTTGTAATTCTTAGGACCCGAACACAAGAACTGATCTAGAATTAAGATAGAGTCTCACAACTTTGTCGTTTTGCTTTTTGGTCATTTACATCAAGTATGACAATATATATACATATACAAGAAAAAACTCTGAGGCCATTGTAGAATGGGGCCCTGTGCGGCGGAACTACCTACGCCGCTCTAGGGCCGCCCGTGTCTAGGCATCACCTCTAGCTCCCTCATCCACAACTAATATTTTATTTTTTAATATATTTATTATATGTTATAGTATATATATTATTGTTGGAAATACTGGATGGTGTATATCGAATGGCTAAAAAATCTAGCAGAGTTTCGATACGAAAACAGATGTCGAGGCAGGAGTTGGACTCTTTCTCTTTAAGACAAGATTGCCCCGCTCACGGTGCGTACGGTATGCGACAATTGTCTCCCAAGATACAACGACAAACACTTGCGATAGTTGCACTACAAATCGCAAGCACAACGAACACTTAGATGTTTTTGAACTCTCTTTTTAAGGACTAATGCAGAATGAAGAAGAAGCAAGAAATTCGAAATTTTCTGATGTTATGAAATGATTCTGGGGGCTGGTTTATATAGAGCTCCCGGTGCCTCTTCGTGACCGGTGCAACCCCGTCCGGATCGATCTTCACCGCCGACGCTACGTGGTTAACAACTTCGATCCGATGGTCTTGATCGTATATGTCCAAGGAACACACTCTTTGGCATACACCTCGCACACCGGGATGATGTGTCAAATCCACGGTGCCCCATCGACAGACGATCCAATCGGCGCCGCATGTCGCCACTGCACGATTCTCGCTGTCACGCCACCGAGCTACCCCGCCACATCACCGAGCCACTAGATCAACCCTGGTTCGATTTTCCAAAACTTTAAGGCTCCTCAAAGCTCCTCGCGATGATGCAAAGTGCAAAGTGCTCCTCTAAAGTAGATGCCGTTTATCTCATTTATTTCATACTTCGAATAAATGAACACACTTAAATAATTGGTCAAAATCGGGTCAAAACCCAATTTATTAAAACCAATTCCAACAATCCCCCACATGAATGAAAATAAATGCATATGAGTATGCAAACACTAAGAGAGTTCAAACGGAAAGATATCAGATCGGGAGAGGTAGCTTGTGGCTTTGAACCTTCCTTAGTGGAATGCTATCGTTTTACTAAAGCCGCACAAATGACATGATGTCTTGAACTGCTTCAGCCTATTTATGTAAACAAAAACAACAACATCCACACAATATCTTTCCTAACACCATTTGGTTCTCACGGTTGTGTCCATTTTATCCCTAGACAACATCTTGGATTCATAAGTGTTCCGTTTAAGCGACCCATCTTCACACTTATATAGGTGATCTCCTATTAAGAGTATCCTGCCATACTCCACTTCTTTAAAGTATAGGAATCGTTAAAAGTTTATAACTTAACCTCACCACATTCAAACAGTTTCTCCACTTGGATAGAAATGAGTCGTAGCATGCTCCAAGTGTTTATCCAATATTCATAACTTAGTTGTCCCATCAACCAAGATCTTGGGATCTCCAATTCACAAGGTTGGGTTACCGCTATGAACACTCTTATTTTTGTGGATTTTAAGCCCTTTCCTTTGGATAAGCAGTATACTTGATCTCTATTCAAACCTTTAGTTAACAGATCCGCTAGGTTTTCTTTCGATTTCACGTAATCGATTGTAATAACCCCATTTGAGATCAACTACCTAACGGTGTTATGTCTTCGACGTATATGTCGAAACTTACCATTGTACATACTATTTTGAGCCCTTCCTATAGCCGAATCGACTATCACAATGTATCATGATTGCAACCACCGACTTAGGCCAACAAGGAATATCCTCTAAAAAGTTATGAAGCCATTCCGCTTCTTCACCAGCCTTTATCCAACGCTATAAACTCGATTCCATCGTAGATCGAGCTATACACGTTTGTTTAGAGGATTTCAAGATACCGCTCCACCACCAATGGTAAAAACATAACCACTAGTGGACTTGGAATCTTTTGAGTCGATATCCACTATTAGCATCATCGTATCCTTCTAATACAAATTGGATATCTTGAGTAATGTAATCCATAATTCAAGGTGAGTCTTAGATACCTAAGAACCCTTATCAATGCCTTCCAATGGTCATTTCCGGATTCCTCGTAAATCTAGTTCATTTTATTAATCTGCGTAGGCAATATCCGGACGTGTGCGCTTTGTTACATACATTAGACGCCAATAATCCGAGAATATTCTAGTTGAGATACGTGCTCGCCTTGATTTTTAGCTAAGTGTAAGCTTAAATCAACAAAGCGTTTTAGCCGGAGGATCGTTATAAGCATTGAACTTTTCAAGCTTGTCTCAATATAATGAGACCGTGATAAAACAAGTCCATCGATGTTTTAGAGATCTTAATTCCCGAGAATAGCATCTCGCTATACCCATATCTTTCATATCAAAATGTTTGATTAACATTTTCTTAGTATTCATGATTATATCATGATTACTACCCATAATTAACATGTCGTCAACATAAAGACATGCATAATTACATAAGCATTAGGTGTGTCTTTAATATAAACACATTTATCACACCTGTTAATTTTGAAACCATTTGACAAAGATAGTTCTCAAAATTTTTCGTGCCATTGTTTCGAGCTTGCTTAAGGCCATATAATGACTTAACGAGTTTGCACACCTTCTTCTCCTATCCAGAGCAACAAACCCTCCCAAGTTGTTCCATGTAGATTTCTCTTCTAATTCACCATTTAGAAAAGCCATTTTTACATCCATTTGGTGTATCTCAAGGTTATGCAATGCTGCAATAGCAATGAGAACTCTAATAGATGTGATTCTTGTCACAGGTGAATATGTATCAAAGAAATCAATGCATTCTCTTTGTTTAAAACCCTTAGCTACTAACCTCGACCTTATACTTATCAATAGTTCCATCAATTATATTTCCTTTTAAGGATCCACTTGCATCCTAAAGGCTTATTTCCCGGAGGGAGATCTACCGACTCCCAAGTATGATTTTGTATAATGGAATCTATCTCACTATTAATAGCTTCTTTCCAGAATGGAGCTTCTGGACTGGATAATGCTTCACCAATTGTCCTTGGTTCATTTTCTAACACATAAGTTAGAAAATCTGACCAAAAGACTTAGTTGTTTGGCCCTTTTCTTTGCGTCTCGGTTTCTTCATCACTTTGATGATCACCATCGTCGATCACGTGTTCTTTTGATAGAACTAGCTTCTTTCCTTTCATGACAAGGAAACACGCCTTCGAAAAATACAACATTCCTTGACTCAATAATTGTACCTTCTTGTACATCTGGAATTGCTGATTTGTGCACTAAAAATTGATATGCACTACTGTTATTTGCATATCCAATGAAAATGCAATCGATTGTTTTAGGCCCTATTTTGACTTGTTTTGCTTAGGTATTTCTACTTTAGCCAAACACCCCCACACTTTCAGGTATTTATAGGAAGGTTTTCGACATTTCCATAACTCATGAGGAGTTTTATCTTTATTTTTGTGTGGTATTTTGTTAAGAATGTGGTTAGCCGAGAGAATTGCTTCCCCCCACAAATTCTGAGGTAAACCAGAATTTATCAACAAAGCATTCATCATCTCTTTTACAGTTCGGTTTTTGCGTTCAGCAATCCCGTTTGAATGTGGTGAATAAGGAGTCGCTGCGTTGATGAATAATACGTAATTTGAGCAAAATTCATCAAAAGGAGCTCCATATTCTCCACCTCTATCACTTCAATTATCTTAATTCGTTTGCTAAGTTGATTTTCAACCTCATTCTTATAGCTTTTAAAAGCTTCTAAGGCCTCATCTCTACTTCTTAAAAGATATATATAACAAAGATTTTGTGCAATCATCGATAAAAGTAATAAAATACTTTTTCCCACCTCTAGTTTGCACAAACTTTAAATCACATATATCACTGTGAATTAACTCTAGAGGTTCTGTTTCTCTTTCCACCAAGTGGAATGGTGTTTTGGCCATTTTTGCCTCAACATAGATTTCACACTTGTGATGTGAATCTATTTTAAAGTTAGGTAGTAATTCCAAGTTTACTAACCTTTTCAAAGTGTTAAAATTCACATGTCCTAATCTAACATGCCATAAATTTGAACACTCAAGCAAATAAGAAGAAGCATTAATTTTATTGCTTTCAAAGTTTCGGAGTACATTCATTACATTCATCTTGAACAATCCATTATCTAAGTACCTTTTCCCTATGAACTGTCCATTTTTCATAAGTACAAACTTTTGAGCCTCAAATACTAATCTAAACCCTGCCTTGACCAACAACAATCCCGACACTAAGTTCCTCTATGTTTGGAACATGAAGGACATCAACGAGGTCGCCTCCTTGCCCGAGGTCATCTTTAGCACCACCTTGCCGAGACCGACAATTTCAGATGTTGCATGATTCCCCATGTATAACTTCCTTCCGTTGATAGGAGTATACGTTGATAACATGTCTTTGTCGAGCATATATGGCGTGTAGACACCGTGTCCACCCACCATTCTCTTGGGTTTTCCACCATGTAGCACTTGTTTCCTTCATACACAACAACCGAGAGATCAAGCTCGGACATATCAATTGGCACATATTTATCCTCGATCCACATGCACTGGTTCCGATTGGCTTTCTTAGGAAGACGACAATCTTTAGCTTTGTGATTTGGCTTTCCACGATTGAAGCGCCCCTTGAACTTTTTAGCCTTCCCCTATTTCCGACTATTTCCGGTGCTTCTTTCTTACTATCATTTGGCTCCACCAAGTTTGCCTTTGCCTCCATTGGAAGCTTGCCGGACTTAATTTCGACTTGTGATTGTCTTCTTTAATTCGCAAATCGACAATTAAATCTTCAAGCCCCATCTCCTTCCGCTTATGCTTCATATAATTTTTAAAATCCTTCCATAGAGGCGGTAGCTTCTTGATATAGCAGCTACTTGAAAGGATTCACTCACAACCATCCCTTCTGCAATTATATCGTGTAGAATGAGTTGGATTTCTTGAACCTGGCCGATCACCGTCTTGGTGTCAACCATCTTGAACTCAAGGAATTTGCCGACAACAAATTTGTTTGTGCCAAAGATCTTCTCTTGTACTTTTCTCTAAAGAACTCCACAACTCTTTAGCGATCTTTTATCGAACAATACACATTATACAATGTGTTGTCCAGTCCGTTGAGAATGTAGTTCCGGCACAGGTAGTCGCTTTGACTCCAAGCATCGAACGCCATTCTCTTCTCCTTATCAGTCTCCTCTTTCCCCACAGTTGGGGCATCCTCCATAAGGAAACGAGCAAGGTTCAGAGTCGTAAGATAGAACAACATTTTCTATTGCCATCTTTTGAAGTCTGAACCCCCAAACTTCTCGGGTTTCTCTCCCTCTTTGTCTTGGTCTTGCTAGAACTGAAGACGTCGAAGCCATTTGATATACATAAAACTCTTGTCTTAAATTGTTGGAAATACTGGATGGTGTATATCGAATGGCTAAAAAATCGAGCAGAGTTTCGATACAAAAACAGATGTCGATGCAAGAGTTGGACTCTTTCTTTTTAAGACAAGATTGCCCCACTCACGGTGCGTACGATATGCGGCAATTGTCTCCCAAGATACAACGACAAACACTTGCGATAGTTGCACTACAAATCACAAGCACAACGAACACTTAGATGTTTTTGAACTCTCTTTTTATGGACTAATGCAGAATGAAGAAGAAGCAAGAAATTCGAAATTTTCTGATGTTATGAAATGATTCTGAGGGCTGGTTTATATAGAGCTCCTGGTGCCTCTTCAGACTGGGTACAATCCCTAGTCCGGATCAGTCTTGACCGCCAGATCGCGCCCGTGGTTAACAACTTCGATCTGATGGTCTTGATCGCATCTGCCTGAAGGAACACACCGCTGGCATACACCTCTGCACACACCGACAGCGTGTCGATCCACGGTGCCCCATCGAACGTACGCATCCAATCGCCGCCACATGTTGCCACTGCGATTCTCGCCAAGTCATCGCCACCCGAGCGCCCGCCACATCACCGAGCCACCGGATCAACCCTGGTTCAATTTTTCAAAACTTTAAGGCTCCTCAAAGCTCCTCGCGATGATGCGTCGTCGTGCGCCTAAAACGCCCAATGCGACTATGTGTGACGTGCGCGGTCCTCCAGGCCGGGCCGGATGGTGCTCCGCACCGCCTCTTGGTGCTTTTTGAGCTAGCCAAAGGCTAAAAAATTGACTTGGTCCACTAGGGTGTACCATAAGGAGTTTCCATTTGATTACTCCTTATTAGTGGTGAAACTCTTTATTAACTAGTCAAACATTTAATATGTTTCTTATGTGGGATGTGGCTTTCCATATTCCCACCATTTTATATTTCATATATAAAAGCATTTTAAGTGGTCAACTTTATGCATTTATTTCTCATTCACCCGACATTGGTTTTGAGAAATTCAAAATGCTAAACTCATCTAACCGCGGCGTAGATGACGTTTATCTCATTTATTTCATCCTTCGAATAAATGAACCCACTTAAATAATTGGTCAAAATCGGGTCAAAACCCAATTTATTAAAACCAATTCCAACAATTATATGATAATGTAATGTTTGCGTACTTAATATTATCTCTAACATTATAAATTAATAATAATAATTTTATAAATAATATGTATTAATAATTAAAAAAAGTCAACATACAAAAAGAAAACTTAGTACAGGCGAGATCTCACCATCAAATTGGATACAAGGAAGAATATTATTAATCAAAAAATTAACAATTCATATAAGTAATATTTTACTTTAAAAATAATAATCAATTCATATATAAAATATTTTTTTACTTTCTTTTTTAATTTTAATCTAAATATAATTTATAGACGTACAAGTGCTTAATTTTTTTGTGGAAAATGCGATGAAGGTTGATAGACTTTCAACGGATAAGGGCGTGGCCCCTGCATGCCTTGGAAGGTTATTTTTTGTTCATTATAGGGAAATTGAGAAATATATATGAAGATCGCATGAGTCACATATTGTATTGTACTGTAGGATGAGCCAACTATATATTGGTAAGCATTTTCGGCCCATAGGCCATAATATCGTCGGTTATGACTTATGAGCTCTAGTCAAGAGTTGAAAAATCAATTAATATTTTGTCTATAAATAAAATAAAATAAAATAAAATAAAATATTGCACAGTACAGATGTACTCGAAGCATTAAGCGATCGGCTGGTCGACTTGAGCTTAAACTGATTTGTGCTATTAATTAAGTCGAGCCACTTGGACTTTAGATTAATAAAATATGGTTGGTTTAATTTAAATCAACTGTTTTTTTTTTCTTCCAAAAATTGATGAGTGGTTTTTAATTTTCGAGAGTCAAGCTTGTTATGACGTTGTTCGAAACAAAATTCAACCAAGGAGAAACTTATGTTTATATTATTAAAAGAAAATGTAATAGCCAATTATAAATGGAGAAAATACAAAAACTTGCATGAGTCGGTCACATGGACATAATTCATGGGACGAGTCTTATATTTAAATTAGGGATGTCAATCGTGTCGTGTTTCGATTTAAGGATGGTAATGGGGCGGGTCGGTCAGACCTGCACTCCGCCTCCGCTTCGAAGCGGGCGACCGTCACGGTCGCGGGCGGGCAGACGACCTGCTCGTCTGCTTTTAAATTAAATGAAATTAAAAAATGGAAAAACGAAAAAAAAAAATATATTTATAATATATTATTTACAAAATTTATTATTATCAATTTATAAATATTAAATATAATATAAGAATACATAAAAATTATATTATAATATATATTATATACGCAAAATATATACTAAAATATATTTAAAACTAAAAATTCTAGGCGGGGCGGACAGTGCATCGAGGCTAAAGTGATACCTGCACTCGCCCGCCGGGACGGGCGGCGGGCACCGCGTGGTCGGGTCAAAATTGCCATCTCTATCGGTTTCGTGTTCATGGGGACGTGTCCTGACATGGATATTACACATTTGACCCAAACACCAACACGACACATTTAATTATTCGTGTCAAGAAATACGACCCGAACACGATCGTTTGACACACGGTGACCGACACGATGACACCTGTGACCCTACATGATACTAAATACCTATATAATTTAAAGTTAACACGAAAAATAACAAAATAATAACAAATGGAGAAAAACTAAAATTACGTATAAAAATACATTAAATTATTAGAAAATTCGCTTCAATAATTTGTCCAACATCATATAACCAACTAAAACATCACAAAATATAAAAATAACATGTCACTACATAATTAAATGGGTTAAATAAGTCAATTGAGTTGACACGGGGGTCAACCTGACTTGACCTATTTTTTTCCGTGTTAACCGTGTCCGACCTGAATTTGACCCGAACATGCGAAGGGTTGTACCTGTACTTGCTAAATCCATGTTAGGTTCGTAACGAGTTATCGTGTCGTGTCACAAATTGACGCCCCTAATTTAAATAGAATTTCAATCTGAACCTAAACCTAAATCCATGAAAAAAATCCATATTTTTGTGTTTCTTAGGATGAATTTAGATTCATAAGACTGTCTCATAGGCCGGTCCTATGTTTCGAGGAGTCTGGAGCAAAAAGATGAGGGCCCTTGTGTTTACATAAAAACAAAACAAAAATAATGATAAATATAATTTCACCGATTTAACATATAAAATAAGATATGTAATAATAAAATTATCACTATCCAAATTTAGCATTCCTGGTCTCATTAAAATAAAGTTACAAAAAAATCGATTAATATAATTTACCATACAGAAAAGATAAAAAAACTATTAATGAAATTAGCTATGAAATATTGATCTTCTTGTATTTTTTTCTGCAAGTCATCAATGAATGTTTCATAATCAGGTTTTTTTTCTTCCAAAAATTCACTCTTAAATGAAACCAACGACAATTGAAAGTTAAAAGTACCATTTTTTTTATGTTGCAAAGTTAAATCATATACCTTCGTTCAAAGACATCGAAATTCACTTTAAATTTATTTTTTGTTTTGCAATATTAAAAAAAAAAAAAAGTTAGAGATAGGAAAAATAACTTAAATTTTGCAATTGTTAGGACCCGAACAAAATAACTCTGGATTTAAGATAGAGTCTCACCACTTTGCCGTTTTGCATTTTTGGTCATTTACATCAAGTATAAGCAATATATATACATATAAGAAAAAATCCCAAGGGCCGTTGCAGAATGGGGCCCCTGTGCTGCCCCAGGGCCGCCCCTATATATAATATATCACCAATAGAGAAATATAACAGTTCCTAAATAACATGTCGAGACATATAATAAAAGAAACTTGGTATGAGATTTTCTATTCCACTCATATTCTACTTCCTATTCCACTTTGTTAGATTATTGGCGCGTATTTATATATACCATAAACATGTGTTGTTTGATTTTTAGATATATTTACACGATTTGATAATCTAACGAAATAGAATATGAAGTGAAATAAAAAATCTGATCCCATATTCTTAAGACCCAAGAGCACATGCAAATCATGTGCTAGTCCATATAATTAATAGCCCAACACTTTGTTGTTAAAAATGTAATTGGCAATACGGGATCAACTTGTAGTTAAGTGGTTGAAGTTTCTGCTTTCTGAGCAATGGGCGTGCATTTATTCTCTCCCCCTAACGCACCTCTAAAAAAACTAATTAGTATTCTAACTTTTTAATTTTATCTGATTTATGCAATATCTTTGGCCTTTTCGACTACTATCCAACTCTACTAATATGACAAGTTCATTGATCAAGATCAATCCATGAAACATAATTTAACCCCAAATTGGTTTATTCCATACTACACATGTAGTTCCTTGATCAAGATCAATCCATGAAACATAATTTAACCCCAAATTGGTTTATTCCATGCTACACCGAAGGTCGGAATGACAATGGGTAAGGTACCCATCCATTTAAAGGAATCCATACTCAACCCTCTAATATTTATTCTACATGTACCGTCTCAAAATCCGATTAAAAACTATACTTATCACCGATACCCATCCCAAATCTATTTGCTAATACACGAGACTCTAGGGACCCAAACCAATTTATCTTATTTAAAAATTTATAATTATATGAATATTTACTAAAACTAATTATTATATAAGAAAATGTCTAATATGTTAAATTCTTAATAAATATAACAATTAACCATTTCAATTTTGCAAGTCATTTCAACTTTTGCAGTCACATGTAAGCTATCATCATTCATCAACTAAATAAAAACAACATATAAATACATATGCAATTCAATAAAATTCTTAAAATCGTAGAATCAACACTAGTAAATAATTTAATTCATAAAACTACATCACAAACATGTAGTTCTATCAAGCTTGACAAAGATAAGATATAGTTGATATGATCACAAATTCAAAGAAAATAATAACTTCATGTCTTCTTTGTATAAGATGAGAATTTATATCGGGCTTATAAGAAAAAAATATATCATGTCGTGAAAAATAAGTGGAAGTTACTAAGAGTAAATGGATTCGCGTGAGTGGGTATACTAGAGGGTAAAACCCTAGTCAAAATTCAAGGATGTTAGAGGTGCAAAAGTCATATTTGGAGGAAATGAAGCTCCAGGAGAAATAAGAGGCATTGGATCCATCAAGAAAAATGGATTAGAAATTACGATGTTGCATATGTTGAAGGCCTTAACTTCAACTTGCTAAGCATAAGTCAACTCGCGTGACAAAGGCTACATTGTTGGATTCAATATGGGTGTATGCCAAATCAAGGATGCTTGAAACTAATGAAATAGTGTTACAAGGATGCGATAAAAAGAACATGTATGTGGTAGATTGGTCAATCGCAACACCAAGCACTTGTCTAGCAAAGAGCACAAATAAATCAAGTCGGCTATGGCACAAGAAGTTGAGTCACCTAAATTTTAAAACTATTAACAAACTTGCAAGAAGTAATCTTGTGGAAGGACTTCCGATTCGATGTACAAGAAGAGAGTATATGTGATGCATGCCGATGGCAAAACAGATCAAATCATCATTCAAAGAAAAGACGTGTCCATTTTCAACAAGAATATTGCACCTGCTACATATGGATCTATTTGGTCCATTGAACCAACCAACATAAGTGGGAAGAAATACACCTTGGTGGTAGTAGATGACTACTCAAGATATACATGGACAATATTCATGTGTAAGGAAGGAACTCGCAGAAACTACCACAAAATGGTGATGAAGAGAATACAAAATGAGAAGAGTCAAACCATTATCAAAATAAGATCGTGACAGGAACCGAGTTTGTCAATGGTATAATAACTCGATCTTGTATTGAAAATGGTATTAGCCATGAATTATCTGCAGCTAGAAGGACTCCACAAAGAATGGAGTTGCGAAAAGAAGGAATAGAACTCTCAAAGAAGCGCAAGGACCATGTTGGGTAAAGGGGGCTGCTAAAAGATTTTGGGTCAAGAATAAACACAAAGATGCTATACTCAAAATAGATGCATGATAAACAGACAAATTGACAAAGACTCCTATGAGATTTGGACAGGAGAAAGCCAAATGTTGCATATTTCGTAATATTTAGATGCAAATGCTTTATCCATAACAATGGCAAAGATAATTTAAAGGCTTTTGATGCTAAAGTCGATGAAGGTATCTTCTTAGGATACTCAACAAAGCAAAGCCTACAGAGTGCTCAACAAGAGGACAATGGTTACATAAGAATCCATCCATGTGGTGTTTGATGAACCCAACGTAAATGGAGAAGACATTGAAGAGTCAGCGATAAGCTGAATCAACCAACCATGCCAGAAGAGTCCCTATGTAAAGTCAAGCCGGAATTATAAATCGATGAAGATGAGATAGCCGAGTCTCAAAGACAAATGAAAATCATGCAACTAAATGATGATGAGAAAGTGATCAAAATGACACAAACCGCAAGACGATCAATCCAGCCTAACTTACTCCAACCTGATGTAAGATGGCTGAGAGACCATCCACCATAACTAATCATTGGAGATGTAAGAGAAGGTGTGAAAACTAGATCCAGAACTCAACAAGAAGCAATGTTTACTTGCTTCATCTCACAAACAGAGCAAAAGATGTGTCACAAGCATTGGATGACACACGTTGGATTCAAGCCATGCAAGAAGAGCTAAATCGGTTTGAGAGAAATAAAGTGTGGGAATTGGTTCAAAGACCTATCCATTAAAATGTTATTGGCACTAAATGGGTGTTCGTAAACAAGATGAACGAGGAAGGTTCTGTGGTGAGAAACAAAGCAAGATTGGTAGCCAAAGGGTACGCCAAGAAGAAGGAATAGATTTTGATGAACCTTTTGCTCCTGTGGCAAGATTGGAAGCAATAAGAATGTTTCTTGCCTATCATCACTCACAAGAACTTTATTGTATATCAAATGGATGTAAAGAGTGCATTCCTTAACGGGTTATTAGAAGAAGAAGTATATGTTGAACAACCTCCGTGATTTGAGCGAGAAGACTCTTGGAGATAAGGTATACAAACTCAAGAAAGCTTTATATGGATTCAAACAGGCACCCGAGCATGGTATGATACATTATCACAATTCCCGATCGAGAACGGATTCACAAAAGGCAAAGTGGATAGAACACTCTTGAGTAATTCAAGATGGGAAGAGTATCGCTTGTTCAAATATATGTGGATGACATCATCTTTGGATCCACAAACAAAGAGCTGTGTGATAAATTCTCAAATCTCTAATGGCTTAGCTAACCATGATATTGGGTTACTTACGCTTTTTAAAGTCACCAACTTCTAGCCACCGGAGCGGAGCAATTTACAAATGGGTCGTAATTTCTCATCCTATGCCCATCCCAAATCTGAAAAAGACTACCTACACCCATCCCACTATAGTGGGATGGGTGGATACTCACGTCTACACGTCCTGCTGCCATTCCTTCCTGGAGAAATACTACATGTGCATAATAACTGTAGATTCATTATTGATGTATAAAAATATTTCACATATAAAAACACACAGGTTAACGTGTATTGTGTGCAGATCTACAGTAGATGCTACACTTAGTGTATTCCTCCAGGAGTAGCATCTACAAGAACCCAAAAACTGAGGTATGTTGGATCCAATTTTAACCCTAGTGAGCAGTGACCAGGAAACTTGATCTTTAAAATTGGAATGACTATTCACACCCCCAAAATTGATAAATACACACACTCACTAAATACCACCTCACCCCCTTTTTAAAACATAACTCATTTACTAAATACAACCACCATAATTTTTCATTTTACCTTTCCATTGTTTTCCTCCCAAATACACCCCAGCGGGCGGCGGAGGAAGAAGTTTCGGCAATCGAAGAAGTTGTAATATTTTACTTTAATTTTGAATGTAATATTTTTACTTTAATTTCACATTTATAGTTGGATAATTAGTTTGGGTAATTGTTGTGTATAAATGTCAGGTAATTGGATTCAGCTTGAATTCTGGAGTTACATATCCTTTTCTTTTTCCTGATTTTGTCTAATTTTGGGAAAAAGAAGGCGATAAATGACACGATGGCCCTAGGTAGCACGAGGGTATACTCGATCGTGCCACAAAGCACGATTGAGTTACTTTGATCATGCAATCGTGTAGCATGATGACACGACCAAAATTTTAATTATGATCATGCCATCATGCCACATAGAATCGTAGGGTCCCAAGGGGTGTGAGTGTAAGGTTTAGAAGGGGGGTTGAATAAACCTTACCAAATTTTCGATTTAGTCCTTTTAAGAGTTCGAGTTGATACTACACACCGTGTCCTGGTGGACAACCAATTTAGTTAATCAAGAGAGTTAGTCACTCAACAGACTGACCGAGTTGTTGATAGAATAACTCGGCTATTAAGATCGAATTAGCTCAACCGTGGTTTGTTTTTCGGAAGACTTAACACCCTTAAGTTTGGTTTAGTAGTGATTTAAAGCTTGATTTAGTACTTAGAAATTATCTAATGGATAGCAAATATGTCATGAGAATTAAACAAATATGATGCGGAATTTAAGTCTTTGAAATGTAAATGACACGATAAGTTTTTATAGAGGTTCAAGATGGGGTAATTCTTCTACTCCTCTCTTCTCCAACTCCTGGAGGAATCCACTAGGTATTGATCAAGATACAAAGTGGTAACAGTCCGGATACAAGTCTTGATCACACAACCGACTTGATCCTTGGGACTCGGCCGAGACGCCTTGATCACTCACCGGCTTCTCGTGACGACTCGCCTTTCTTCACAGGCGTGCGCACTTGCTACTACAACCCACTTGCTCAAGCTCTTTGGATTTGATCACGAAGCCCTCCAAAAGCTCAAGACTTGGTTCAACTTGAACCTTCCTACAATCCTTCGTGGAATGTAGGCCCTTGATTCTTCATAATTTCCTCTTCAACCGATTGAAGTTATCTTTCCTTCACAGGTGAGTGTTGGATTGATGTTCTTCGTAGTGTAGGCTTGAGATTGAGCGTTTAATAACTTGAGAATATTTTTGGTTACAATTCTAATAATTGCTTGAATGTTTGTGGTTCTGTAACCTCTGTAACCTTCGTAACTTTTTCTCGTAGTTATTCCTCGGCTTTTATAGTGATCTTTCAAAAATCACCCAAGAGATAGGCTTATTTTTGAAAGTCACTTGTGGTTGTTGGCTTGTCTTGTTGCGATCCTGGAATTGCCATTTCCTCGTATGAATTGTTCTTCACTTTTGTAGTTCGACACGGTGTAGTGCTTCCCATTGATTTATTCCTTTTGCACGCTTCCGGATCGAGCACTTCGAGAAAGATAGCATGAAGATATTACTTGTTTAAGTAATTCTCTTGATTTACGTCAGGCAATGATCTTTTTCATTATCTCGACTTGACCGCATTTCATTGTTTTCCCCAGGTGACTTAGAGACTTCCAATCATTGGATAACTCTTCCGTCACTTCAACTTTGAGACTTAGCTTTTCTTGAGTTGACTTGACCGATACTCCACTCACCGCATCTCACCGCTTCCTCAACGAGTTCCCATCTTCTCTTCTTTGCCATACTCAAAATTGTCTTTGCAATGAGTCTTCATTCTAGTCTCCGGTTGTCTTCTTGCATGTTTGGGCATAGCCGACTTAACTCACTTCTTGACCAAATTTATTTATTACAATGCAATTTACAACAAAATTTGGGTGCCAACTTCCTATTCTAAGTTTTACATGGCATTCATCAAAATCTAAACAATAAATTTCCCAACAAGAACGATGACACGACCAAGGTTGCCATGTTCGATCGTACCAAGTGTCGCACTTTTGTTATTCAACAACAAATTTTACATCAGAAAAAGTTGTAAATATAGAAAAATAATATACTTTAAGTTGTAAACTAAGGAGATAGTTATATTATTTAACAAAATTAACTTTTTTGTTGTCCATATTTGAAACAATGTGTGTTGGAAAATCTAGGATTTATAGAATAAAGTTTCAGCTTTTTGCTTAAGAAGAAGAAAAATGTGGGTGAGTGTGAGGAAGAATATAATAAATTCTAATAAAAGATGGGGTGTAATTAGAACTTTTTTTGTGGGTAAAGGTATTGTAGTCTTTTAAACTAATGACATTTTTTAATTTATATGAAGGTATGTGTATTTATCAATTTTTGGATGTAACTAGAGCCCCCATTAAAATTTCCACTTGAAAAAAACCCAAAAGATAAAGTGCCAAACTGACATTGGCCAATCACGGAAACCCTGTCTATTTGTAGGAAAATAAGCTACCCTCACCCGTTAGGGCTGCAAATGAACCAAGCCGTTAGTGAGCTATTCGAAGCTCGATTCGATAAAAGCTCGTTCGAGTTCGTTTAATGAGGCTTGTTAAAATAAACGAACCAAACTCAAACTTAGAGATATTCGGTTCATTAGCTCGTGACATGCTCGTTAGTAAGCTCGTATAAATTAAACTAATAATTTGACTTTAATTTTAATTTTTCATATTTTTACTTATGATAATATAAAAATATTTCAATAAACTTATTTGTTTGAATAAAATTATAACATTTAGTAAACATATTATGCGTTTTAGATATATATAATTTTATTTTTGCAATAAATTTAAGAATAATTTAATTTATAACTAATATTTACTAAGCTCGTTTAGGCTTGATTAAGCTCGAAAAAGTTCGTGAGCCATCAATATGTTTGATAAATTCAGGCTCGAGTTCGACTCGATAATAAACGAGTCAAACTCAAACATTCAAAAGCTCGGCTCGGTTCGATTGCAGCCCTACCCTGGGTCCCTGAGTTTGCTTATTTGTATGAAAATAAGCTACCTCAGTACCCTACGACTTATTAAACTTTTAATTAGAAGTAAGTATTTATTTTTGTTTCTCTAGCATCTTCTACGTGGCCCAACGGCCATCTAGATAGTGACTCCAACGTTTCTTCTCAAGTTCAAAAACCCAAAGTACACAAGTAATTTATGATCTCTGGATGTTACAAGAAACTGGGGAAATATCAGAAAATGGAGCCCTTTCTTTGCCTTTGTTGGAATGGAATTGGAACATATATATGCCCCAAATTAACAAAACAAGTAGTGAAACAAAATAACAAACCTAACCAAACCCTTAGAATTTGGTAAAAGATAATAATAAGTTTTTTTATCATATCAACTGGTGACAAATCGATCGATCTTGCTAGTGGTTGTCGTATTATTCAGTCGAACAGGTTCAACACAAAACTTAACCTTTGTTAGAGCTAGTGTTTGCATTATCGTAATTAGTTAGTGTTTGCATTATCGAACTAATGAACAAATTAAGACATAATTTTTATGTGAAAGATAAATCAATATTTGAAACAACATTAATATAACTTTTTATGACATAATTTTTAAGTTAATATTATTAATATTATATTTAGCTATCTACTTATTTTTAATTTAGTTAAGATTAATTTCCTTAAAGCTTAATGTTATATAAACCAGTTTGGTCCGATTATAAAATAACATGATTTTTAATCACAGAAATCGCACCAACAGGCGTTTGATTAACGTTGTTTCCCATTGTAAAATAATGGTGTCACTGATTTTAGGATTAAAAAGTATACTCCTAATATATATACTGGCCAATGTCGGGATTTATTTATTCACAATATTAAAGGAAATTAAATTTGGGGTCCACACGCGTGCAAATGGAAGATATAAGATAACTATGAAAACAACAGCCCCATAGTACATAACTACATATCACAATAAATTCATTTCTTAATGGAGTATTGAAATTGTTTTCCTAGGGTGGGCAAATGAAAACCGATCGAGTTCTCGTGTTGAAACTAGAGTTGACAATGGACAGGATCAAACTGCTTAGTCTAAGCCCATCGATTTTTCGAAAAAAAATTGGGCTAAGTCGGGTTGATTTTGATCTTGACATGAAAATACTTGGCCCCGCCCAGCCTGTGCGTGCATTTTGTACATAAATTGTCGGGTCAGGCCAACCCCGACCAATCAGGCCAAACCAAATAGGTCCGAATTCTTTCAGGCCTAATTATCCGAAACCTCGGGCTGAACTGCATTTTTCTAGCTTTAGTTGAAACTAATAAACTAATTCATACTCGATCATGGGAATTATCAATAATCAAACTGAATATTAAATCTTAAACGAAATCGTACCTGAATTTATAATCGTAGATCGAATTGACTAATTTTGGTCTTACGTAGTCAAATCACTTTAATCACTCAATGAGATCTCTCTAAGATGGGGAAGATGAGAAGAGTAAAAAAATATAGGCATCGTATGGTTATGTTTCCATGGACCATTTCTAGTTTCTAGTGTTGGAAAATGAATTTTGAGAATTTATTGGTTTTCGTGTGAAAACTGGAATTGTGTTTGGATGAGTGAATGAAAATGTGTTTTAAGTATGTTTGAAAATTAGATTATGTTTGGTTGAGTAGTTTTGAAGTAATATTTTATGTATATAATAATTTGAAAAGTTGATAGTGGTTGAATATTTTAATTAAATATATAGTATTATATTTGTAAGATTGTAGGCTCATGGGTCCCATTAGATATATATGGTAATATTTTAAGTAGATAAAGTTTGATAATGGAGGGTCCCACATATATATTTGGATAAAAAAAATGAGAATAATGATTGATGAGTGATGTAGGATAGTGTATAAGGTTGAGAATTGAAATTATAGGTTTTAGATGTTGTTTTATGTGAAAAATAAAAAGTAAAAATGATGATTTCTATTGGAAAATTTATAAACAAACATGATTCCATTTTTATGAATAGTTGGAAATTGGAAATGGTGGCTTGGAAACATAAACAAACAAGGATGTGATTGACTTGAAGATCACAACCCTATACATAGTCCTTATGTAGGTCAAATTAAAAGTCCATCAATTCTATTTTGACTAGTACCAAGTATCTACACATTTCATAATTCATTCCTAATAGATATTGGGTTAAGGACACTATTGCCCCACACTCCGTAGAAAAGGACAACTTTTTACGCTCCCGAATATTTTTTGGATTTTTTTATACTCCCGCCAAATTTTTCAGATTTTTTCACGTTATTGTTTCAAGTTTTTTTCAAATATGTTTCAAACATGTTTCATCTAATAAAATTTCAGTAGAAAAATAATTTCTGCCGCCATTAAATTAAATAATCAATTTTACGCTCGAAATCTTATAAAAAATTAAGAAATATACATATAAAACAATACATATTAAAAGCAAACAAATTGAAAATAATATATATGGAAACAACAGGAATAAAAAACACAATTCAATTTTTGATCCAATGTATTGAAAACATAAAAAATATGGAAACAACCAAGAAACAACATAACATCATTGAAAACGATATAGAAACAACCCAAAAACAACATAAACAATACAAAAAATACCATATGAATAAAAAGAGTTTAAAAATAGGTAAAAACTGAATTGAAACATCGAAAACTATATGAAAACAACAAAAAAACATCAGAACAATATTAAAAACAGTATAGAAACAACCCAAAAACAATAGAAACAATATATAAAACAACGCATGAACAGAAAAAGCGTAAAAAATAAGTAAAAGTTGTATTAAAACATCGAAACATATAAAAAACCAAGAAACAAATATATACATGATCGAAACAAGAAATATATCATATAAAGCAATACATGAACAAAAAAATTGAATAAAACGTAAGAATTACCAAAAAAAATATGCAAGAGCGTAAAAAAGTAAAAAATAAAACAGAGTACAAACGTAACAAGAGCGTAAACAATGTCTTTTTTTCCAAAAATTGAGATATTTCCGGCGATTTCTCTAGATAAATCTAGAACCTATTTAAGTAGATCAACTCTAAAAAAATTAAATAGCCCCATAATATAAACTGTCAATTTATTTAAGTCCATATATTAATTAGAATAAATCCTAACACTCTGTTCTCATGGAGGAGAGCCCAAGGATATCAATGGTAGATCTTCTAATTAGGTTCCTAACTCTAAATATATTTTTAGCATCAAAAATTTCATTCATTAGAAGAAACTTATAACTAATTACAACATCGAGTAAAAGACACGATTTACAAGCCATACAAATCATAAAAATCTAAAATAAAATTTTAAACTTAGACATATCTAACTTATCCTTAGAATCGAAATCACAATGAAAGCACTAGGGACAATACATATCAATAAACAAACCATGTACATAGCTAAACTAAATTTTAATGCTCAATAAGCTACTAGAAAAGTGTTGGTACTAAAGTTTCTCTAATTGAAAATGGACATTTTTGTTGGAACACCCCTGGGGTTGTGGAAGTTTAAAAAAGTTAGGAAACAGAGCTGTACGAGTTTGGAAGGGGAGGAGTGTGGAAATCGAACCGATCTTTGATCGGGTATGATAATCTTAACCATTTAATTGCTATTCGATTCCCAAGAAGTTTAGATGAAGATAACAAATACTCCCTCCAATTCAATATAAGTGTCTTTTTATGAAAACCATACATATTAAGGATTTTGTTAATTACCAAATATACCCTTAATTATTCATAAATGCTACTTTAGAACAAACAAATTTATGCATTAGTGTTAGTTGGAAAACAATAAATTTAAGGATAATTTGGGAAAATGACATTTTTTTTGAAGATTTTTCATGTGCCAAAAGACACTTATTGTGAATAGGAGGGAGTATATATATACACACACACACACACACACTCACAATGAGGCTAATTTAACAAAGTAATGTTAATTAAAAACCAATTTAACAAATTACCGCAAAATTTTTTTTCTTCAAAAAATTAGGTAAAAACAGCGTTTGGAAACGCTTTTCAATGTCTCTGAAATCTGAGAAAAAAGCGCTCACAACGCTTGTTTTTAAATTAAATTTTTAAAAAAAAGTTAGAAAACGAGCTTACAACTCTGTTTTCAATCATAATTTTTTTAATTTAAATATTTTTCAAACCGAAATCGAAACTCAATCCTAGAAAATGAACCAACCAAACCGAACTATTTCGGTTTGGGCTTTATTTTGGTCTTTACTTTTTTTTTCTAAAAATATATATTTTTATATTTATTTAACAATTTAACAATAAAATATTATGAAAATTAAAATAATAATATAAAAATATATTGAAAAATATAAATTAAAATAATAATATAAAAATATATATAAAAAATTTATGGACCAAAATCAACCGAACCGAAAATTCATTCGGTTTATTAGATTAAAAACGAACCAAAACCGAATGAATTTTTCGGTTCCGTGGTTTTGGTCCATAAATTTTTTTATTATTATTTTTTAATTTATATTTTTTAATATATTTTTATATTATTATTTTAATTTCCTATAATATTTTATTATTAAATTGTTAAATAAATATAAAAATATATATTTTTTAGCAAAAAATGTAAAGACCCAAAATAAAGCCCAAACCAAAAAATCGAACCGAATCAAACCGAAATAGTTCGGTTTGGTTCGGTTCGATTTTTCTAGGATTGCGGTTCGATTTCGATTTGAAAAAACATTTAAATTAAACAAAAAAAATTGATGATTGAAAACAGAGCTAAGCTCGTACAGCTCTGTTTCCTAACTCTTTTTTTAAAAAAAAATTAATTTCAGAAAACATCGTTCCAAAGGATGTTTTCACCTAATTTTTTAAAAATTTTTCTTTTACAGTGATTTGTTAAATTGGTTTTTAATTAACATTAGCTTGTTAAATTAGCCCTCACAATGAAGACCAAAATAAAATAGTCCAAAATAAACAGCTTGATACTGCTCAGTGCTCACAATTTATTCAATACAAAAACACCCCCTCTTGATATTTTCATTCTCCTACTCTATATAAATGGTCCAGTTTTTACTGCATTCTTTGATGTAATACAATAGCCAAAAACAGAATTCAAAGCAGAGAGACAGAGAGGTCGAATCATAGTACCATGGGTACAGAGTGTCATCCATTACTTAGGGGTGGAAGAAGAGAAACCAAATACAGCCATGGATATTCTACCTCTGAATTAGAAACACTGGCTAGTATTTGTGAGGTTTTGTTACCTCCAATATCATTAAGTTCCCATCATAATTATCCGGAAAACGACGATGATCAATCCAATAAGGCCATTGAGTCATTCTACAAAGCCTCTGGTTCTCAATATCCAGTCCCGGATGAGGTAAACATATACAAGAAGTGATCATTTGTTCTTTTTCTTTTTAATTTTTTTATTAGTATTTAATTTTTATTTAGGGATAATTACAAAAACTACCTATGAGTTTTGGGTTAATTAAAAAAAACCTAGAGATTTTGAAAATTAAAAAGAAACCATTGAGGTATGATTCTGATTACATTTTAACCGTTACATTTTAATATATATTACAATTGTGAATTGTCTCGTTACATTCAACACAGAATCAAACTTCGAAGGGTTATTTTTTAATTTTCAAACATCTCTAGTTTCTTTTCTCTAATTAACCCAAACCTCCCATTTATCTATTTTTGAGTTGGGATTTTTAGTTGATGGTTTTTGAGTTATTGAGGATTGTTTTTGTAGGTGGCTGAGCTTGTAGTGAAGAGGGGTTTCTTGGAAGGCAAGATATTGGTGAGAATTATGTTAAAAATTCTATCGACGAGGCTGGGAACGTTATTGATCTGTGGAGTTCTTAGTTTTGGCAATAAATGGCCTTATCTCAATAAATTCTCTGAAATTTCATTGGAAAAGAGGGAAAAAGTTGTCCAGAAATGGTTCAAGCATTGGCTGTTGACCCCTGTTAGGCTTGCATTTGTATTGCTCAAGTTCTTGATTCTATTTGTGTTCTTCACTCAGGTAATATTAATTATTATTATTATTATTCTGATGATCAACATTATTTTTCTTGAAATTAAATGTTTTTTCGTTATATCAACCCTTCTTTTGAGTTTAATCTTTTGATACTACTTGATCATTAGAGAATTAGCAAAAAAGCATTAATTAATTAAAAGAAAAGTTCATATGTTGCACAGGATTTTCTTGTGGACTAGAAAGTAAAACATGAGGATTGATGTTCTTCAAGAGTGGTCATAAGACTTAGTCGCAGTAATATGTTTACTAAAAGAGTCATTGGTTATAAAATACACTTAATTTGAACATTTTATATATCTTTAGATTATATTTAATTTGACTCAGAGCCAATTAGTTTTAGAGAAATGAACCTGACAGAGATTTTTCTCTTGGTTTCTTTAGGGAATTCCATTTCAAAAGTTAAAGATATAAAAATACAAAAATAATTTTCAGATTTTTCATAAAGCATTATCAGCAACTATGCCTTTATTTTCCCAAAAAGACCTTGAACATGTACAAGGTATTTTGAAAGTAAGGAATGGGATACTAGTAGGCCACCAGTATATTGTACATTTCCATTTTCTTGTCTCTAATTTCTAAAATTCATTTCTGAATCCAATCATGAGATTTTGACAGAAATTCTTTGATCAAGCCTCAAACTTCACTCTGCTCATCTTTTCACAGGTAGGAGAAGATTCAAAAAATCCGGCATGGAAAGCCATGGACTATCACGTTGACACCGATTCAAAATCATCCGATTCGCCCAAAGAGAGGCCTCTCCAGAAAGGAATTGTTGAAACATCGCATGAAAATGAGTCGACTCTCGCCAATTCACTCACACAGAAAGGCCTAAAAGTCATGGAAAATGCCCAACGGTACAAAGTCAAATGCGACGTTGTAATAGTCGGCTCTGGCTGTGGCGGAGGTGTTGCAGCAGCAGTTTTAGCAAGCGCAGGCCTAAAAGTTATCGTTCTTGAGAAAGGAAACTATTTTACCAGCAAGGACTATTCGGGCCTAGAAGGGCCCTCAATGAATCAGCTTTATGAATCAGGAGGGATATTATCCACCCTTGATGGGAAAACTATGATTCTTGCAGGATCAACCGTGGGAGGTGGATCTGCCGTTAATTGGTCTGCCTGTATCAAAACGCCCGATTTTGTGATGAACGAATGGGCTAACGATGAAAAACTCCCACTTTTCGCGAGTCATGAGTATCGAGCTGCAATGGATAAAGTGTGCGAAAAAGAATTGGTGTCACTGAGAAATGTGATAGAGAGGGTTTCAGAATCAAATCCTACGTAAAGGGTGCGAAAATCTCGGCCTTAAAGCGGACCCTGTTCCGCGAAACTCGTCCGAAGGTCACTACTGCGGCTCTTGTTGTTACGGTTGTAAGAAAGGAGACAAGAAAGGAACAGACACAACTTGGCTTGTCGATGAACGGTTATCATCACGGGCTGCAAAGCCGAGCGGTTCGTAATAAAAGACGGTGGGAAAACGAAGCGGAGGAGGTGTTTGGGAGTGGTTGCAAAATGTATAACAAATTCAGACATCAAAAAGAGGATTCAAATCGAGGCCACTCTGCATGTGGTTCACTTCTGACACCGCCTTTGCTAATCAAAAGCGGCCTGAGGAACAGAAACATCGGGCGAAATCTTCATTTGCATCCCGTTTTAATGGCTTGGGGATATTTTCCCGAAAAAAATTCAGATATTGGAGGAAAAGTTTATGAAGGAGGTATAATCACCTCGGTTCATAAAGTTGGCGAAGATGACTTGAATGTGAGGGCGCTTATAGAGTCTCCGATTCTCGGACCGGGTCAATTTGCAGCTTTATGTCCTTGGGAATCAGGAATCGAATTAAAGAATAAAATCGCGAAATATTCAAGAACTGCTCATTTGTTTTCGATGATTAGAGACGGAGGAAATGGAGAAGTTTTAGCAGAGGGAAGAATAAGCTATAATCTTAATGATTCGGATAAAGAAAATATGAAAATGGGATTGCGTCGAGCTTTGAGGATTTTAATAGCGGCAGGAGCTGTTGAGGTTGGTACACATCAGAGTGATGGGCAGAAGATACAATGCGAAGGGATTAGTGAGGAAAAAGTGGATGAGTTTTTGGACGGAGTTATCGCGGCTGAAGGGCCGAAATCGTTTGTAAGAAATTGGACAACTTATTGTTCAGCTCATCAGATGGGAAGTTGTAGAATGGGGACTAGTGAAAAAGATGGTGCTGTGGATGAAAATGGGGAGAGTTGGGAGGCTGAGGGGCTGTTTGTTTGTGATGCTAGTGTTCTACCGAGTGCTGTTGGGGTGAATCCTATGATTACTATTCAGACAACTTCGTATTGTTTGTCTATAAAGATTGCGGAAAAACTGAAGAATGGGAAACTCATTTGAGTTTTCTTACAGGATGGGATTGTGTTTATGTAGTTATCTTTTGTCATTTTTGTTGATCTTCTTGATTAATGATATAATGCAAATACATTGAACTTATTTTCTGTTAAAGTAGGAGAGAAGTGTTTCAAATTTCCGATTCAGCTTCTAATTTGAATTTTATACATAAATACAAAATACTTTTACAACTTATTCGCCTAACACTCTATTTTAACTCATTCAGTTTTAGCTTCTATTCTTCACTACTTTTGCTTCTACTGCCAGGTATCTTCCCTTATGTAGCCCCCCAATTTTTTTGAAAATCAGTTATTTCTAGGTATATTTTATTTTAAGATATTTAATTTTAGTACTAAGTATTTATTTTTTATTGATTTAACACCCCTCCCCCAAATTACTTAGTCCCCCCAAACTTACACGTCTAGCTCCGCTCCGCCCCTGTCTACTGCAATAACTAACTTCATTTAAACTCAGAAGCTTTTGCAAACACACCCTACATGGAAGAAGGCATATAAAGAAGCATCTTTGCTTTGCCACTAATACATATCAACTGCACTTTACAATGTTGAATTTTATTGGCAAGTCAAATGAATTTGATTCAATATAGACAACTTTCAAGTTGAAAGACATATTATGAAAGCAAATTCCATTAGAAATCATCGGTTTTTTTACAAATTGACGCAGCCGTGTGCTAGCCTAGCTGGTCAGATATATGGAGCCTTACGGCTCACCACAACCACTTTCCCAACCCCTCAACCGGACCCTATGGTTGGTGAAAAAAGTCTTCCATGCCCCTCCCTGCCAACCTTCCAGATAGCGTTGTACAGGTCCTTCAAAGTAATTTCAGCCATCGGAGTCCGTCTCCCGGAATGGCAATGGAACTGTTTTGACTGCTCTAAATTTCCCAGCATTGTTCAGATGCTCATTTTCCAATCTGAAAACCATATACAAATTAAGCTAAGATGGTCATGTACACACTATAATACTATGTCCTTAGATATAACTTACAAAAATTAACCCTGAGGTTTAGCATTATTGCAAAAAAATCCATTTATCTTTCAAATTTTCAAATATCCTATTACAAACATCTCATTGAGAGCAGTAAACAAATAATGATGTATTTGAAATTTTGAAAGATACTTTTGTAATTAGATGAAACCTCGAGTGTATTTTTTATATTTTTTTGTTTTTACCTATAGTAGTTCCAGTGTCCACGACGAATGACCTCCAACGAAGCGAGCAAAAAGTCGATTAAACGTAACTCAAACATCCCGGTATTAAATCTCATCACAGTCTCTACCCATGCAACTCTTAGGACAAAATTCAAGGCCTAGAACAGAAATTTCATTTATCAAACAACAGAAGACAAAAAACCATGCACAAATATAACCATTTCAAGGAGAAATAAAGACAACTCACAATGGATCCATAGTAAATGCCTCTGTTTTTAAGTATAAGATCATCTCTGAGCCATGGATTTTTGGACTTTGGTTTGAAAAGCCCCCAATCTTTAACAAAATCCCAATACAATTGATAAACTGTGGCCACGAGCGATGTCACCAAAACTATCACCATCCAAAGTTGTGACGGTTGCCTAGCGTACGTTAGCCTAGCCCCGGCTGCCACCATTGTCGATACGTACTTTCCTAGGTTAGCTAGGTGGTCTACATTGCATTCATCGAACCATCTCCTCGCACACTATAGAATTGTAATAAAAATATAGGTTAAATCAAATATTCGAAAGAAAAAAAAAAGTACGTGTTGAATAAGAAAAGAAGACAACAAATAGGGTTAATTACACTTTGCACTATAAACTATAGGATTTTTTGCACTATGCCTATTGAACTTTGAAAATACATATTCTGTCCTAGGCAAAGTGCAAAGTTGTTGATAGTTTGGAGGGCAAAATGCAAATATATATATTTACCTGCATTGCGCGCCAATAGTAGGGTGCAAAGGAGATAACATAAACAAGCTCTCTGTATAGTTTCCCGACTTGCAAGTCTCATAACGATGCGTTTGAAACTACCAGCAAGAAAATAGCAGGCTGCTGACTCCATGTGCCGCAGCAGTGGAATCTGTAGAATAAAAAGCGAATAAGGCGATAATAATGGCGCGAGAATTATTTTCAAATTGCATTATATTTTCCATGTTGAAATAGTACCTGACTAGTCAGTTGATCAGCCATGAAGAAGTCAACCATCAAAACCTGCATACCGTTAATAAGACATCTACGTTGTTATATTTAATTGTGACATTACACTATTTTGAGATGACAAATGAAAATCGTGCGGAGTTCATATGACAAAGTGAAAATCACACAATTTCAGAGTGCAATATTTAGTTGCGAATATTATGTTTTAGTTGGACGTACCTTGTAAAATGGAGAGCACACAATGTTGCGCATGACTCTAAGGAAGGAATACCGTGTCGGACGATAGAAGATGTTCAATGGACATATCAGAAGCAGGGCACAACTCTGAAAATTACAATAAAAAACATAGTTGAAGCTTAATCTCAATGCTTCACAAAAGAATAAATATGTGGCCAATATAAAGTCATATAATAGCCTGTGAATAGCTGTAAAGACACTAATGTCACAAACTATCCCCGAGGATTGAGCTAGTAACAAAAAAACCCAAATGAGGTTTGATTACTGTATTACACTAACGATAGGAAAAAGCGAATTTGAATTGACAACTAACAACAAATTTTCTTACCAGCAATAGAATCCGGGAATCATGTCGACTTGATGAGGTGAAAAGCCGGTGGAGAGTAAGATCAAATGTATGACCATAGCCCCAACAACAGAGGTCATCAAACAGGTGCAGATGAGAAATGCATCTCTGTACTTAAGGGCAGTGCTCGGTTGGAATTCGAATATGAAGTTGTAGTTGATTCTTGTGCTTTTCCACATGAATAGATTACATCCATACACGAACAAATGCAAGCTCAGTAATGCAAACATGCTGCACATGATCAATTAATTAAACGCGTTAGTTTAGTTCGCATCGCGCGACAATAAAACATTAATTTCATGTGACTTGCAAAACTGCATTTGGCATCAATGTGTATCATGTAATGATTTTGGCTTGTAGAATTTGATGATGAAATAGAATTTCAAATGGATGAACATAATGGGTGAACAACCTTAACACATGTGTATGTCAGTGTTTCTGAATTTTATTTCTATTTTAATTAGATCAAATTATACTACCTTATTTTCCTTTTTTCAATATATATATATATATATATATATATATATTGGAATGTATAATTTTCTTGGCAATCCTAATCACGAATTTTACAAACGAATTTTGTTATGAAACAAGATTTTCTAGAGTTTTCTTTTTTTTAAAAACTAACTTGAATAATACCCCAAGTCATGAACTTTAAGAGCTATACGAAAGAGCAAATTTGTTTTTAACTAGACAAGCATCATATTATATTTGGGCTTTAATATTAAATTTTTTAACTGGGCTGAACCATAACGAGTAAAATAATGGTTTGAGAAAAGGGCAATCGTATTGGGCTGCCCAACTACAAATGCGTAGGGTGTTTGTAGTATTGGGCTGCTCAACTGTAAATCTGGCTGTGGGAAAGTAGTTTAATTTTTCGGGATAATATATTTATATATTGTTAGAAATGTGACGTTGACACAACAAACCACAACAGCTTTGTTGAAGAATACAATAAGCATGTTTAAGAATAAAAGTGAACGAAAATAATGTGACAGAAGTTAAAATACCTGAAAACAGGGTAGACTGTCTCCATGTAAGCAGATTCTGCTCTGGGTGAGAACATACCACTTAAATGTGCCAATATTGCGTATACACTGAACAATGTTACAAAACTGCCCGTGAATAAACCTGCAACAACACAAAAATTACTCTCATTTTTTGGAAATATCAATGTACGTGAGTTTGCTACAGTATCTATATCTTTACGGGATCAAAATTCTTTCACCAAAGTATTTGAAGGACCAAATTGGGGCAAATTGCCAAAATATGGCAAAAATGGTATGAGTTTGTGCAAATATGATGAAAATCAAAGGGTTTGTGCATTTGTTCGTTGGCACGCATGGGTTGTGCGCCACCTCAATTGGTGGCGCTTCAACCATGTGCGCCCGAGATTAAAATTTTTGTTTTTAAAAAAGATTTGGCGCAGGCTTAAGCATGCGCCAACAGTTGTAAAAGTTTCAATTGGCAAATTGGGGGGTGGGGTTTGGCAGGGGTGATGGTGGGGTTGGGGTTTGGGTGGGGGGGGGGGGTTGGCTACGGGGGTGGGGTTAATTATTTTCATTATTTTATATAATAATAAATTAATAATTATTCCATGTATTTAGTTCATATGTAATTTTTCGTTTTTTATCTTTTTTTAATGTACAATACATATCAAATTAATTATTTTTACGATCTTCAATTTGACATCCATATTGCATATTTTTGCAAGAAAAAAATATATAGTTATAAATTGGTCTCGATTTGAGAAGTTTATTCTTGCACGATACACGTATAGTACTTAGAATTCGACAATACCCCTAATTTTTATCCTAAATACACAATCATAAATTTTTACATCGATTTGATAAATTTAAAACTTTTTCGGATTAAAAATTAAAGAACATCGATTTTACGTATAAACTAATTACATGATATAATTATCAATGTATTATGACATAAACTAATTAGTTTATTCTTGCACGATACACATATAGTACTTAGAATCCAACAATACCCCTAATTTTTACCCTAAATACACAATTATAAATTTTTACCTCGATTTATGATTGTGTATTTAGGAAGTAAAAATAGGAGTATTGTCGGAATTCTAAGTACTATCTGTATCGTGCAAGAATAAACTTCTCAAATCGAGACCAATTTATAACTATGTATTTTTTTCTTGCAAAAATATGCAATATGGATGTCAAATTGAAGATCGTAAAAAAATAATTAATTTGATATATTGTACATTAAAAACAGGATAAAAAAAACGAAAAAGTTACATATGAACTAATTACATGGAATAATTATTAATTTATTATTATATAAAATAATGAAAATAACTAACCCAACCCACCCCAAACCAACCCCCCCCCCAAGCCAACCCCACCCCCTTTGATTTGCCAATTGGAATTTTTTCAAGCTGGCGCATGCTTAAGTGCGCCCGGTGAAAATTCCCACAATTTTTTTTTTAATCTAGCGCACATGGTTGAAGCGCCATCAATTGGTGGCACACAACCCATATGCGCCACAGAACAAATGCACAAACCCTTTGATTTTTACCATATTTGCACAAATTCATACCATTTTGCCATATTTTGGCAATTTGCCCCGAAATTGCTAGAAACCTTTAATAAAAATATTATTTGTCATATGCAAACTTGGTGCCTTTGTTGGCAAAAATATTTTTTCATCCACTAAGTGGGCTGACTTGAAAATTTAGTCCACACTTTTAAAAAAATTGAAATTGGTCCACTAAGTGGCAAAAATTCGGATTTTTAGTCCGATAACACTTTCTGCCAGGTAACAATCCTATGTGGAATTTTTTTTCTTTTTGCTTTTTTTCTTGCCTCAAAATATGAATTGTTTTTGTTGATGTGGCATTTTGGAGGGAAAAAAATATTATTTTCAATGTAAATTAGGTAAAAATATAATATTCATTATGAATAAAATAAAAATAATTTACAGAATATATTTAAATTATTTGTTAATTTGAAAAACGAAAAATAATTTTAAAAAATTCATGAAAAACAAAAATAATGTTAATATTTAAATTATTTGTTAATTTGAAAAACGGAAAAATAATTTTAAAAAATCCATGAAAAAAAAAAATAATGCTAATAAAATTTAAGATATTTTAATTGGAGAAATATATTCGAAATTATAAAATAAAAAATTATTTATATCATATGTTTAAATTATAATTTATTTAATTATATAAATAACATTTTATGTTTACAATTAAAGAGAAATAATTAAATTGTTTTTATACAGTTTTTTAAAATTTAAATATCTTTTATGCAGATTTTTGTAATTAAATAATTTTTGTACAGTTTTTAAAATTTACATAGTTTTTATACTGTTTTTTATAATTCAAAGTTTGTTATACAGCTTTTTAAAAAATTTCTTGAAAAATAAGAATAATGTTAATAAATTTTAAAATATTTTGAATATATTTATTAAATCAAAATATTTAAATTATATTAACATTATTCTTATTTTTCATCAATTGTTTTTAAAAAATATTTTGTGTTTTTCGACTAATAAAAAATTAAATATATTCTGAAAATTATTTTTATTTTATTCATAATGAATATATTTTTACCTAATTTATATTGAAAATAATATTTTTCCTCCAAAATGCCACATCAACAAAAACAATTCATATTTTGAGCCAAGAAAAAAAGCAAAAAAAAAAAATTCCACATAGGATTGTGACTGCTATTGCAGTCATCCTTGGACTAAAATCTAATTTTTGCCACTTAGTGGACTAATTTCAAAAAAATTAAAAGTGTGGACTAAATCTCTCAAGTCGTCACTTAGTGGACTAAAAAAACATTTTTGCCGTGCACTTTGTTAGTGATTATAAATTTAATAGTATATGCATAGGAAATTGAAAATGAATTTAAAACAATAAATAGAAAAAGTTATTCATACCAACAAAAAAAGTAACCATGTGAGAATCTTTATGTTGTTGGGGTCTCAAGAACTTCATAGCCTTTTTCCTGTCATTGTTGGCAAAGTGCTGTGTGAATAAGGACTCCACTTCGTCCATTAGTCTTACCACCTTTCCACAACACAAAGTACAATTACTTACCCCATAATTACGCCACTAACAACATTTATTAAATCCCTTTTATAATATATGCATATATATTTAACTGAAAATGAGAAAACAAATTAAATATTAACTAAAGAAGCAACCCTTTTTAATGCGATTCAAACGAGGAGTTTTACCGAATAATTCAAAAGTCACAAATTTTATTTTGATTCGTCCTTTTTCTTTTTAAACTTTTTTTCATACTTTCAGTTACAGAGAATATTTAAGAGTTTTTGTTGGCAAGACTGATAGAAACTTAGATAGAGACTACATTTAAAATGTACGTATTGGATGATTACCTAAAGAATTTTGTTGACTGGAGTCTCCAAATATTTTATATACTGGAATTGAATTGAATGGTGTCACAATCTTATTCAATTTAGAAATTATATCTTGTTAGGCAATATATTTTAGCAATTTATGGAAATTAAATAGCAGGCAGTTTCTACTCTCCTGTTGGCAACTTCCTGCTTTTAAACAGTTTTCTTAAGACCAGACATTTAAATTCAATTTCAACAAGAAATTAAAGACACCAAATGTTACTATCAATTAAGCACAAACTTTGCATATATAAGTAGCAGTTGCCCTCATCTTTTAAATTTTTTATTTTGAATTATCAAAATCGTTTCGTGTTATCTTACCTTATCCGAGCTAATGAAATGGGATCTCTTCACTACTTTGAGATAACTTGCTGAAGCCTGCTGGTTTGATACCTGTTTGATTGAAATGCGAAACAAATATCAGAAAATAGTAATTAAACCAGTCAAGAACGATAATAAAACATCGAAATCATACCCTTTCTAGTAAAATTTATGTCGTTTTCATGGAAATAATGAGATTATGGCCTAATAATTCTATACCTAAAAAAACTAATGATAAAAACATCCCTTTCGATCGATATTTTGAACTAATCAAAGTAATTACCTTGTCGAATTTCTTGAGTATCTTTGTGAAGGCAACCATGTTGAGTGAGCTGCCAAAAATATGTTGCAGTCGTTAGAACATTCAAAGTAAGACTAAAACACATGCATGGAAAAACCGAAAGTAGGTTAATTAGATTCTTCGGTTTTATATGTCATGGGTTTTACATTAAACCTTTATAGTGAAGATGACAGGGATTGAGAATATAATTATGTCATTTACCATGTTCTTAATTTCTGTTTTTTTCTTCAAACAGGAAATTATCTTGCATACTCATGTTTTCTTCATTTGTTTGACACTTTTTTGTTAGCATGAAAGCAAGAAAAGCACATCTTTCTTACCAACAGGATGTTTTAGCCTTTAGGGGAATGATACATCATGTGACACAGGGCCTCTACATATGTTCAATTTGACTATACTAGAGCAATTTATTTGTACTCATTTGGGGTTATGTATTCGAAATATTGCGTTCAGATCACAAACGAACATGTACATCACGCCAAAAAAATTCGAAAAAATGTGATTTTAGACCCATACAACTAATCTTCCATTTTTTGGGTTTACGCAAAAAGTTCATTTTTGTGGTGTCGGCGTTGACCAGTTCAAATCTCATGTTCATGATTTGTTTCATCTTATATTCAATATACTAGATTAATACTAGATGTATACTAATGACATAATCTTATACATGACGTTCTTTTAGTATATTAAAATAACAGAGCATGGAAAAAAGGTTAAGTATGGACGTTAAGCATGCTCTTGGGCAAAACTTTGCAAGGTTTGATAAGTACGTTAGATAAGTGCCTTGTTATACTATTACCATTCTAATAATGGTGTTCACAATTAGGTACAAACAAACTACTTGCAAAAAGAGTAGGCGATAATTAGTAATTAGGATACAATTTTGTAGGCTAAAAACTAGAGCTGGGAATAGGCCGGGCCGGATAACTTGGCCCAAGCGAAAATCAATTTTGGCGTGGCCGCAGAAATATATGGGCCAGCCCAGCCCGACAATGTAATTTGTATATGAAATCATTGGGCGGGCCAAACCCGACTCACTAACTGTTGGGCCAGGTCAAATAGGCACGAACTTTTGGGCCCAAAATATCGAGCCCAACCCAGCCCAAAGTGCAGGCCGGGCCAGCCCGCGGGCTGGCTCGGGTTGTCAGCTCTACTAAAATCAAATGTCACAGGAATTTTTGTAATTTTAAAATATAATTTTTTTTAGTTGGCTGAATCTCAGGGACAGTTTTTGTAATTAAGTCCTAGTAAATAAGATTACCTGTATGTTTTAAGCAAGCCAAGTCCTCTATAAAGTTCAACAAATGCCCCTCTTATCATCTTTTCTGCACACTGAATCTTCTTTCTGTTAATGTATTCTCCACCACCTCCTCCTTTTTTAGGGTTGTTTACCAAATCCTCCCAAAGCATCGATGTTACGGCGGCTATCGTCCGTGTCGGCGTAGTCGCGGAATATCGATTCTCATGGCCATCTTAGGCTTTCCTTTTTCGTCTTTGCCCTTGTCGCCGAGTTAACGAAATTAATGCCATTTTTTCTAGTGCTGCTATAACATCATCTGTTTGGGAGTCCGTTGGACTGTCACAGTATTCAGTACTCTGGCTCTCTGCATAAAGTGAATGAGACAAATTGATTATTTGTATGATGCATCCTCAATAATTTTTAGGAAAATAGTTTACCTTCATAAGTAGACCTTTACATTTTGGCCCAATATCTATAAAAATTTAGTTATTTAATCTGATTTTGATCGGAATAGTGTAATTTTACCGTGATTGCTAACTAGGATTAAGGGGTGGTAACATTTTTGTTTTTTGAATTTGGGGATTTGGCGCAAAAATTGACACGTCAAATCACCAATAAATTTCGATAAATTTATACAATTTCGATCCAAATATGACTAAAAGTCCAATATTTTTAAATTATAATAGACTAAAATTAACAAGTAACTACATAGATGATTAAATACCAAAATGTCCAAATTATAGGACCAAATAAATTATTTTCCCAGATTCTAAATCAAAATAGGTAGAATATTTATGATACATCATAGTTGTTATTGTTACAACAATTTTACATTTAACGATATCTTGAATTAATATAATGAAAATATTATAGTTGAAAGATGAGAAGCAAGATATGATGTCATTTCTAGGCCATGAAATGGGCACTTAATTAAGGTTGCTGTACTTTCACTGATTTATGGCCACTGGATATCTGCCAATTTTCCTATTTTCAGTGCAATGTCGTGTAGGACTACTATTCCTAACAAATTTTTTAATGGACGCAACCAGCTTTATTTACTTCAAATAAATTAATTAAATTAGTCGGTGATCAATAGTTTCAACATAATAAATATTAAAATCTGTATGAAAAATAATAAATGTCATTTATTAATTTCCAGTTTTTCTTTTTTTTTTTTTTTTTTGTGTGTGCGTGTAAACCACCCAATAGAGGGTGGTGTAGGGATTAGGCAAGATCCCTAACGTGTGTATACGAGAATAAAAAGTTGAGATACAAACTATTAGATGCTACTCAATAGTAGCCTACGAAGCACTGATACGGATCACGGGACCGACAGAATACGATATGACAGAGTGCGAGAATACGACGTATTTTAAAATTTTAAGGATATGTGTATAGTATATATTTTTATATTATTAAAAATACGGGCGTGCTAATTACGATTAAAAAATAATGTTTCAAGCATAAAAAAATAAAATTTCATAAATACTCAAATCTGAAATGTAGACACATAAAAAATGCTGAAAAATAAACATTAGATTTAATTCTATCTATTTCCATGTGTAGATAGATGTATCACGAAGTCGAACAAAGTATCATATCGAATCATGTCAGAAGACGGATCTGACATCCTCGGAGAAGTGTCCGTGCTTCATAGATAGTAGCGCAACGTGATATCGTATCAAATTTTAAACATATAAATACCAAACTAACTCACCGGAAAAATCCGAGTTCCGACCGAATAGCGAATTAGACCGAGAGAGAAACCCGAGCGCCGCCGTTCTTGGCGGCGGCTATGTTTTTTCGGCGATCACCGAGAACTCGCTTGAGGTCAGCAAAATCTGAAGCTGCTTATTTAATATCTCTCCTCTTTCAAGGAACTCAGTTTCTTTAGTCTTGTAAAATTGGTTCACTTTGTTAAGCTCATCATCTAACATCTCGAAAAACACCTTTACCTGTTCGTGCACAATAAATAAATTAAGACCCAAAATTAGACGTAAAATCGTCATTATTACCACCTCGCCACGTTTATGTTTATTATTGTTAGAAATAATATTAATTTTCTTCAAGTTAATTAGATACAAAATTAATTATCAAATTAGTGAGCCATAATAAAAAAACTGAACAATATAATATTCCATTTTAGAAGGGTTATAAATGTAATTAGAAAAACTTAAGTGACAACGTTAATTACCTCATCTTCTTCAGAGAACAACTGAACAAGCTCAGTTTCATAAAGTTCAATCTCTTCTTCTTCTCCATCTTCGCCTACACTAATTCTACTTTTCACCTGCAATTAACAAACTTAACGTCATATATATCCCGGCCGATTGACCTTAAGTCCGATTTTTATTGGTGTTGTGTCCTTTTCGGGTTGTTAAATTTGTTTCTCCTTTTCACGATTTTCTCATGATGCAAAGTGGCAGCAAACAAGTTTCCTGCTTTAGCGCATTAGTAAAAAGAAAAAAAGAAATCGACTTTATGAGATCACAATTAAACAAAATTATTATCATTTTTATCAGTGAAGAATGACGTACTGACGGTGCATTGCATACACTCTGCTATTAATCGTGAAATTTTTTATAAATCTTTTGCAATGTATAATATTTTGCGTATATATATATATATATTAATTCCGTCCAAAACCCACCAAACATTCACCATTTTCTGCCACCTTTTAGGCGAGTTTGCTTCATAAAATTATATCTTGAAATTAATACCTCTAATTAATCCGGAAAAAAATACAACAAAAAAAAGATAAATTCAAAATTCAATGTGTACCTGAATGATTTCAGGGTTATCTCGAGTAGTCCCAGCGGTTAATCTGGCGGCGAGAACCCGAATGGGGTCGAAAATGGATCGGCCGAAATCGTATTTGGCGTTATCGGGTACATGGTTTGGTTTTCTTGATAGCTTAACCTTTTTGACATGTTTCTTGAGTTGCCAGTAATTAACGAATGCATCTTTCCATTCAGGGATGAGCTGGGCTTCTAGCTCCTTCGAGAACTTCACCATGTCGCCGGACCACGGAGGCTGGAGGGCGGCGCTGGCGGATGGATGTCAGGCGGAGGAGAGAATATATAACAAAATGAGTTTAATTAATTAGAGAGGCATGAGAGTTGTAGTAGCTAGGATTGTATAAATAGGGAGGTTCTAAATTTTACTTAACAGAATAAATTACTAAAATTACCATTTTGTTTGACATGAATTATAAAGTTTTTGTCTTTTTCTCTCCCTTTTTTTCTTGGGTAAGGGGCACTTCGTATGATGTTTAAATTTTTTATTGCGATTTTATATACTGCATATCACATATGTATATAATAATTATATAATAAATTTTATTTTAAGTGTTGTGTTTATTAATTTAGGAAGATATGTTACACAAATGACGTGTATATATATAATGTGAAATAGCAGTGGTAAGATAAAAGTATAATAAAAGAATTAAATTACTTTATTTAGAATTATCGTGCATCCACTCGAGAAATATTGTAGCTTGACGCAAGTGTAGCACCAATAGATTTATTAATTTGATAAACGATTATTTGGCTGTGTGAAATGATGGGGCTAAACGTGGGGATGTTATCTTCTATTCTGTTTCTTCTATTTCAAATATTCAACCAACTGGACTATAATCAATTCTGGACCTATTACCCTTTGATTTACCAAATTTGCTATTGCGTACAAATTTGTATACCATTTCGTTTATAGTTAGAGCTATTGTTTTGATGTGCAAATATCATTATTTCTATGCTATTTTTCTTTGTAGAAGTTAGAAAAAACAGAAATGAAAGAAGTTGTGGAAGCCTATGATGAGGGGTGTAAACCTATATGCAAAATGAACTTGTTGGGCAATGCTGGCCTAAACTTGTATAAAGTGATTGACGAGATTGTTGTTTCAATCTTGTGTTTGTATCAATTAAGGATATTTAAGAATTCTATTAATGGTGCATGAAGTTAACTTGTTTCTCTTTTCAATGTAGGGTATATTGGCCAATTGTATAATAATCTTAGGATCACACCAATCAATGGATCCGATTTAAGGCAATACATAGGGTAAAATAATTTTTAATTGTTATAGCATTAAATTTTGTCACAATGTGATTATTACTCTTTTTAGTCTTATAATTGTTATAGTTATAAAATGAATGAGCACATTAATCAATAATTAACCAGTTTCTTATGTGTGCGCTGAAATTTGGTTTAGTAAAAATGGGTTTTGACCCAATTTTGACCAATTATTTAAGTGAGATTATTTATTAGTTATGGACAATAAATGATATAATCGTAATCTACATCACGAGTAGATGAATTTAGCATTTTGAATTTCTCAAAATCAATTTCGAGTGAATGAGAAATTAATGCATAAAGTTAGCCACTTAAATGCCTTTTATATATGGAACATAAAAAGGCGGGAATATGAAAAGTCAAATCCCACAAAAAGAAAACATATTAAATATTTGACTAGTTTCTATAGAAACTTCACCACTAATAAAGAGTAATCATGTGGAGCTATTTATGGTACACCCTAGTGGGCTGAAGTCGATTTTGACTAGCCTTTGGCAAGCTCAAATAGCAGGGACGGTGCTCGCACCCGTCAGAGCTGATTCACACACGTCGCACATAGTCGCATTGGGAGCTTTAGAGGCGCATGTACCCATCGTCGTGATGAGCTTTAAAGTTTGAAAATATCAAACAAGGGTTCGGTCGATGGCTCGTGCGTGGCGGTGCGGCTCGAGCAGCAATGATGACTTGGAGGAGTCGTCCAGATGGCGACCGCGTGGCATGCGATCGGCCGATTTAAACGCACATGTTCCCGGTAGCGTCTATGTTCAATGTGCGGAGTGCGTACTAAGGGTTGTGTACCTTCGGTTGGAAGCAATGCTGGACCATCGGATCGTGGCCGTTGATCACGCGGTAGCGATCTAATAGTCTGATTGATCCGCACCAAAGGATGCACCTATTGCGAACAAGCATCGATTTCTATATAAATAGACCCGAAATGATCATTTTATACGATCTAATCATCAACATTTTTAGCATATTATTTCCCTTCTTCCTTACAGCAAAATCAAAAGTTAAAAACACTTTTTGTTCATTTGTAAGTTTAAGTTTTTCAAGTCTTTGCTAACTTAAACTTGAAAGTAGTTGTATCTTAGAGGCGATGGTATGAATCGTTAACACTTTTGTATGGGGAAATTTCATCTTGTGGATAGAGAATCTAATTCTCGCCTTAGCTTATAATTTGGTCTCATTATTCATCAATTTTTCGAGAAAACCAAACACCACAAACAACAATCGGAAGATGAAATTCCATTTTCTTGAAAAATATCTAATATAAGTTTTACTCCATTGGTACATTGCTCCCACACATGGCGAAAAGCCGATAAAGTTTTTCGGTGTTAATTTGAAGATATGGCAATAAAAGACACTGTTCTACTTGACCATCTTGGGTCTGTCCCGTTTCTTTAAGGAAGACCCTCCATTTATTCTTTGAAAAAGAGACGGACAACCAAATGCGGATTCTTTATGTGTCACAACTATGTTTTGAATGGGCTGGAAGATACCCTCTATAATGTCTACAACTCATTCAAAATGTCCAAAGAGTTGTGGGATTCTTTGGGGAAAATGTATAAGGCAGAAGATGCTTAGGCACAAAGGAATTTGTTGTTGGCAAATTTACGGATTTCAAGATGGTTGATACCAAAACGGTAATCAACCAAGTTTAGAAATTCAGATCATACTTCATGATTTCTTGTGCGAAGAGATGATTACGAATGAGTCGTTCTAAGTGGCTACAATTATCGAAAAATTGTCGCCATTGTAGAAAAGACTTTAAAAACTACCTCAAGCACAAGCACAAGGGAATGAGGCTTGAGGATTTGATAGTTCAACTTGATTGAGGAAGACAACCGAAAGTCCAAAGTAAAATCAACAAAATTGGAATGGAGGCCAAGGCGATCTTGCGAGAATCGAGCACTAGCAAGAAATGGAAGCATTCTGAAAGATAAGGAAGCCCAAGAAATTTAAAGGCAATTATTACAAGCGTGGTAAGCCAAATCATATGGCCAAGGATTCCCGACACCCAAAAAGGGCAATAAAAATGGCAAAACAACAAGCCAATGTGACCGGGACAAGTCTGTTCCGATAGACATGTCGGGCTCGATCTCACCAGATTTGTTGTATTTGAAGCCAATATGGTGGATAATCGAGGAATGGTGAATAGATACGAGCTACTTGTCAAATTTGTGCCAACAAGAAGATCTTTTCCTCCTACACTACGATAAATAGAAGGAAGGCTGTTCATGGGGAACTCTTTGACTTCTAACATCGCGGGCTTGGAAAGGTTGGGTTGAAGATGACTTTCGGAAAGGAGTAGACACACTGTTAAGCAAAGCCGATTTTAGATTAGTGTTTGAGTCCGAACAAGTTTATAATGACCAAGAATGATCGGTTTCTTTATAAAAGGTACTTTGATAAATGGCTCTTCAAAATGTCTATAATGAATGTTTTTCGCCAAGAGGCGAAGAATAAGAATATTACTTATGTTTACTTGTTGGATTGTTGTAATTTATGGCATGATAGATACGTAAATTTCAACACAATTAAAAGGTTAGCGAATCTAGAATTAATACCAACATTTAAAATTGATTCACAAGATAACCACAAAGTTTGTGTTGAAGCAAAATTGGCTAAAACACCGTTTCATCCAGTAACGAGAAGTACCAAATCTCTTGAGCTAATTCACACGGATGTGTGTGATTTAAAACTTTGCTAACTTTCGAGGTGGCAAACAATATTTCATAATGTTTATTGATGATTGCACAAGATACTATTATGTTTATCTTTTGAAAAGCAAAGATGAAGCTTTAGTAGTTTTTTCAAAACTTGTAAGAATGAATTTGAAAATCGGCTTAAATTGAAAATTAAGATGATTAAACAACGATAGATGATGTGTGTAAAATATACGTGCATTTTGGGGCTTAAATTGATATATAATTGATGCATTTGCATGCATATTTACTATGTTTTTACTTAGTTTCTGGGCATGATACTACGTATTCTTGTAATTCTTACGGAAAGCAGAGCTTAAAATGAAAAAATGCAAGTTGGGATGCTCGGATAAGATTGCGAATACAAAGAGAAGATCAAAACGACGGAAAAAGGGAACAAAAGCAAGTTACGATCGGGCCGTGTAGCCTCACATGGCCGTGTGGAATGGTGGTGTGAAAATCACACGGTTGTGTGAAGAAGGGAATAAAACAAGCGGAGCATGTCCACACGGTGGACCGTGTGAAGTCACACTGGCCGTGTGGACAAGGAAGCCAACCGCCGACAACCCGCCCATGCGAATCGCATGCCCATGCGACAACAGTGAGCCCTGAGCCACACGCCCGTGTGGTACACGGCCCGGCCGTGTGGGAGTGTGTTTCATATTTTTAGAGTTTGCTTCCCGTTCCAACTCTGAAGTGATCTCTCCAAGCATCTATAAAAGGGACCAAGTCTTGCATGAAAAAACACAACTCCATACAACAAAAACACATCAAATAACACATGAACGCAAGAATCGAGGATCTTGGATCGAAGAAGGCTAAGTTGCGAAGAACACCACAAGGCTTTCGCATCTAAGACAAAGAGCTTCAAGGGCTTAGGAGGGAATCCAACTTTGACAAGAAGAAGTTTTATTTCTATGTCTAAGAACTTTTATGCACGTGCTTATATGATGTCATAATATTGATTCGGTTTGTCTATGAGTTTGTAATTAATGTTTGGCATATTTTTCGGATCTTAAGGGCATAATCGAAATTGTGGATTTGTATTAAATATGATTACTTGTTTTCTTAATTGATTCATGCTTTCCATATTATGAATTAAGTGCTTATTGTTTAATTGCTTTTTATCGATCAATAATTAGCATGTCATATTTGTTATTGCAACATTCGGAGATGAGTTCTAACAAAGACGGAAATCGAATTGGACATGAAACATGTGTGACATGTGTGTTTGTGGGGAGTTATTTAATTCAAAATTTTTTTGGAGTTAATAAGAATTGTAACGATCCGGGAGGACTACAATTTTTTTAATCAATCTGTTCTGAACCACCGGAAGAAAATAGACGAACTTAGGCATTGAACCCATAGAATTGCATGAATTGGTTTTAAAACTTTATTCGAATTTAATGTTGAAGAAGCATGTTGAGAATATGTGCTAAGATTTCTCTAAAGATGTTGAAAATACTTGTGGGGTTCACCAATTTATTTCTTTTTATTTTTGATTTTTAGTTAGTTTAATTACTTGATTTTGGTCTCTTCAAAAAAATTGAAATACGATGTTATTATAGCCTAAGTGTTTGAGATTCAATCCACGAGGAATACGACCTTGCTTGCCATTATTCTATAAACTACACTTTGTACACTTTGCGGTTGAATGAACCAAAATAATTTTTGGCGAACAAGTTTTTAGCCCGTTCTTGGGATTGATTAGATTCTACTTAGATATAGTAATAAGTAGTTCAATCTTAATTGAAGCATTTTTGTAAATATTTTTTTATCTTTTTTGATTTTTTTTATGTTTTCTTTTGGTTCAATTTTAACATTGTTTTTGTTTAGTGCGGATAGTGGAAATCGAAAATGCGGCTAAGCAACTAAGGAAAAAGCCAAAACAATGGTGGATGAGACTAATCCGAACGAGAAAACATAAACAATGAGGAGCTCCCACGGGCCGGCGTCCGGGACGGAATTGTGGAAAGGTCCGAAGAAGAAGCGATTAGGGACTACTTCCCGGTAGGAGGTAAGCCAAACTTTTGGGGTGTGGCCCATCTGCGATTAATGCAAACAATTTTGAACTAAAACCGACATTGATCCGGATGGTGTCACAAAACTAGTTTGGGGGTAGAGTCGTTGAGGATCAAACGCGCATCCGGCGCATTTTCTAGAAATTTGCGATACTTATGATAAATGGTGTTTACGAGGATATCATTCGATCTTGAGTCTTTTCGCATTCTCTCTGCGATAAAGTTAAGAGATGGTTATGCTCTTTAACACCACCACCGCAAAATTAGGCGAGAACTAAGTCGTGATTTCTAGCCAAATACTTTCCCCAGATAAGACATCGTTTGCAATTGAAATTTGAAATCGCACGGTTCGGCAATTAGATCTTTGAGCCGCTATATGAAGCATGGGATAGATTTGAGAATTGCTAAGGAAGTGCCCTCAACACGGATATCCCGACTACCAACGGGTTCAATACTTCTATAATGGTTTGAGTGGCAACACAAGAACAATTATAGATGTTGCATCTGAGGTGTACTACTAGGGAAATATCCGAGAAGGCACGAGATTTATTAGAGGAGATGGCGAACAACGACTACCAATGGCCATCCGAAAGGTCATTGTCCGACGAGTGGCGGAAGTTCGGGAGGATGATAAAGTCGCCATGCTCACGAAACGGTATCCATGCTGAATATGAAATCTGAAGCGATGCAACAAGTGACTCGAAGAGATCCTGCTATTGTTGAAGAGGAAGCAAACTTTGTGGGCCAAAAAAGAAACTTCAACAATAATAACAAAATAATCGGATACCCAACTACTATCATCCAGGGTTACGAAACCATGAAAATTTCTCTTATGCTAACAATAAAAATATTTTGCAGCCACCGCGGATATAACGTGGGTAATCAAGGAAGCGGATTCCAATGAAAAGAAATCATCTGTTGAAGAGATTATATCCTCGTTTATTGGAGAAACAAGGGTGAGACTGAACAATGATGAAGCCAAGATAGACATGATAGAAGAACAGGTCACTCAACTAAACATGAACATAAACCTTGCAAGACTAAAATCTCTAGAAACACAAGTAGCCCGGATCGCAAATCGGCTGGCGTGGGAGGCCAACACCGGAAAGACAAATTCCCAAGCGATCTTGAGTGAATCCACATGAGCAATGCAATTCCATTCGTTTGATGGATGGTATTGAGGGTTCACAAGTTTCAAATAACAAAGTTTAGCAACAATGATTAGAAATCGAAGTCGGCCGAAAGTCGTTAAACTTAGCGTTGTATGGGAGGCAACCCATTTATTTCATATTTTCCGCCTTCAATTTTAAATTTTTATGTTAGTTTCAATTTTTATTTATCAACTTAATTTGAGTTTTGTTTAGTTTTCTTGAGTTATTGTGTAGGAGGCGTCACGGTAAACTCCCGGTTAAAAAAATACGAAACCAACTCAACACGGGCGTGTGATATCACACTACTGCTGGCCGTGCGAGAGGGCAAATGCCCAACACCACACACAATGGACCGTGTGACCATCACACAACCGTGTGGTCGAAGGAGGAAAATCGGACACAACAACGATGCTTGCGCGGGCCACACGGTAGGTGTGGGCCCAAAGCGAGAAAAGCAGGCGATTACAAACTACCCCAATTTTAACCCCAAAATCCCACTTTTTCTCACACTTTCTCCTACACTAAAACTCTAACCCATGAAAATTCTCTCCCCAAATACTCAAACACTCTCCAAATCTCTACAAAAACACCTCTAATCTCAAACCAAAATCACAAATCCTTCACTTTCTCAAAAACCCACCACCAAAATACTTTCAATTCTCAACTACTCCAAGTTCTACGCCAAGTTTGGGTGTACTCCAAAAAGTTACCAAATTTCATATTTTTACTCTTCAAACCTTGAAATTCATGGCTTCTAGGGAGGAAAAGGAGGAGCCAACCCGGGAGCTGAACCCAAGCCTCAACCAATTTTTGACCCGAGGAGCCCAAAGCTTCCAACGTCAATTTGCGAAATGAAACCCACCGAGCTAGATGGATGATATTCTATTTTCGTCCATGGATTAATACGAGTATCGATGAACCTATTCTTACGAATTTGGGTTTATTGGAAGATTTTAGAGCTTTATGTGGGAGAATTGATTGGCATGATTTTCTTAACGGGCATTCGACTCACTTACCTGTTATTACTCTTGAATTTTTAAGTAGCTTTGAACTAGTTGTACGAAAAAGAAGTTTGATGGGGTTAGATTTCGGTTGGGGAATGAGCAAAGGAACTATCAATTGAGGATTTAAATGAAATTTATAAAACACCGTATGGGGTGGAAGAGCATGAGGAATTCGATAAGGATATGTTTTGGAAAAAAGATAAGCGAGAAGTGAATTTATATGCGGACACTTCTAAGGCGTCTAGTATTCGCAATCCGGTTTTTGATATGTTCGATGGTCTTAGTTGAAACCATCTTTGCGAGGTAGGAGAGTAGGGGCATTAAGGGTTGATGAACTATTCATTATTTGGTGTATGGCATCGGGGGCGAAGTGGTGCCAAGCGGGGCTATGATAGCCTGACGGTTTGAAATGATTCGAAAGAGTGAGAGGGTGGAATTTGCATAGGGGGATGATTACCCATATTCTTTGAGTATTTTAACATTAATTTGGAGGGTATGCGGAGGCGGTGAGCTAAGTTGATTGATTTGAATGTTCTAGCTGCGATGAAAATGATAAAATTCGATGGGGCGGGATTACTGGCTCATTCGGGTAGATAGAACTAGAGTGGCAATGGGCTAAGGCCGGGCTAGCCCGTCGGGCTTTAAAAATTCGGGTTGGATCGGGCGATCGAATTTTGGTCTCGAACCCGAAAATGCTTGGCCCGGCCCTAGCCCATGCATGAAATACGTGTAAAAATTCGGGCCGGCCTGGAAATATCGGGCTAGCCCGACCCGTCGAGCCATTCGGTCAGGCGAATAGGCCCAATTTTTCGAACTAAAAATTCACGGTGACCCAAACCTCAAACCTGGTTGGGTTACCCACGGGCCAAGCTGGGTTTTGCCACCTTTAGATAGAACAACGATTAGGCTTAGAACCCCCCCTAGGCAACTTCATCGAAAATAGGGAATAGCGGCTACTTAGAGATGTGGAGGTAGAAGGAGGCGTGATGCTCGAGAAAAGGCTGGATGAGCAAATATGGGAGATCTTGGGAACTTATCGCCAAGGGGTAACAGACGGCTATTGACTATGAGTGAGAGGCTCGGAAGGGTAGAAAGCGATGTGGGCAAATTGATAGATGACACATATTAGTTGACAACCACCGTGATGAGTATCACCAGGAGTCTTACAGCGTTTTGATGCCATCACCCGGCAACAACGGATGGGCGAGATGATGTCTCGTATGGACCGATGGCACATCTCACAAGGCCACCAAGTTATCCACCTCCACCACCTCGATGATATCTGTAAGTACTTATTACGCATTCCTCTTTTCTTTTAATAATTTCCACATATGTTTGGGACGAAGCACATTTTAAGTTTGGGAGGGTTGTCAAGAATGCGTAATCTAGTATTATTGTAATTTTGCATTGCATTTAGAATTTGCATGTAGAAGCACTTGCATTTTAATTTAAAAAAATTGATTTTTCTATAATTATTGTTTTGGCACGTTTATCGCTTTAACACGTTTAATTGCTTTTGTGTGTGGTTTTAATTCGAGTTTTATGCCGAGCTCCTATGATATTACTATGAATATTTTATGGCTTGGGATAACTTACTTAGGGATAATGTAATAAATTCTTGGGAGGAAAGTTAATCATTTGATTGACATGTGTTAAGAAAATTGGATATTTGAGCATATTGCGAAAATAAGTCTGTGAGCTTTTGTGCCCTAAATTGCTTTATACTATGCACACTTATTTTTCTTGAGTGTGTTATTCATGATTGATAGAACTCTAGAATTTTCTCTAGTATCTTCATTGAAGCCATGTGTGTGTGCAATTTTTGAAAATGATCTAAGACCATCTTTGTTTAGCTTACTTAGCCTAAAAGCCTACCTATGAACTAATGATTCCCTAGTGAGCCAATTTTGAGCCAAAACTTTTATTTTGAGCCACATTGATCTTTAAAATTTATATGTTTTTATCCCTGAAATTTTTCTTGAGCTTATAGAAAATGAATAAGTTTGGGGGAGATGTGGTGAAAATTTATGTGAAAAAAAGAGAGGAAGGCTGGCAAAAGAAGGAGGGATGAGCAATATCTGGGTAAATGAAAAATGTATGAAGCTCGAAAAAGAAGGAAAATCTCTGGAAGAAAAAAAGAAGAGAAAAATTGAGCAAAGCAAAAAAGAATTTTTATTTTGAAAATTATGAAAAACTGAGACCTTGAGGCTAAAGAAAAAGAAAAGAAGGCAAAAGGCCAAAGAAAAAAAAAGGAGAAATAAGAGTGGAATTGAGTTGAAAAGAAAAACTGATATTATGATGAATTTGGGTTGGTGAATTGCAAGTATGTATGTTTAAATTCTATTCGCTCAAGTCAAGTCACTTAATCCAAATTTTCCTACCCTTACTAAAGAGCCTACAATACAACCAAATAAAAAGTCCTTTTTGATTACGAGATTGTGCACACAAAAGTGGTCGAGATGTTAGACGATTTGCAAGCCTATGGTAGTTCTACTTTCATTGAATTGAATTTGAGCGTAAACACTTACCATACACTTACGAGTAGTAGTGATACACTATGTACTTGTGAGTCGCGATGTTAACTACCCGAAAGAGTATTAATAATCCCGAGTTTATGAATAGCGAATTCTTGATAATGAGTTACATAGTTTCCTTGAGTATGGCGTCGAGTGCATTTTAATGTTTATAGTGTTCTTGGGTGTTCTTTCCATTTTGCCCCTATATTATTTCTCTTAATTTTCTCGAGACGAGCAATGCTTTAAGTTTGGGGGATATTGATGTGTGTAAAATATACATGCATTTTGGGGCTTAAATTGATATATAATTGATGCATTTGCACGCATATTTACTATGTTTTTACTTGGTTTCCTTTAAAGGGCATGATCTGCGTATTCTTGTAATTCTTGTAGGAAAAGGAGCTTAAAATGAAGAAATGTCGGTTAGGATGCCGGATAAGATTGTCGAATGCAAAGAGAATATCAAAACGACGGAGAAAGGAAACAAAAGCAAGTCACACGGCCGGACCGTATAGCCTCACACGACCGTGTGGAATGGTGGTGTGAAAATCACATGGTTGTGTGAAGAAGGAAGAAAACAGAGGGCGGAGCGAGTCCACACAGGCCGGACCGTGTGAAGTCACACGACCGTGTGGACAAGAAAGCCCGGCCGCACAACCTGCCCGTGCGACAAAGGGTGAGCCCTGAGCCAGACGCCCGCGTGGTTCCACACGGCCTAGCCGTGTGGAAGTCTGTTTGAAAGACGTTTTTCGATGTTTGCTTCCGTTCAACTCTACAAGTGATCTATCCAAGCATCTATAAAAAGGACCAAGTCTTGCACGAAAAATAAAACCCCATACAACAAAAACACATCAAATAACACAAGAATTCAAGAATCGAGGATCTTGAGCCAAGAAGGCTAGGTTGCGAAGAATACCACAAGGCTTTCGCATTTAGGGAGCACAAGAGCTTCAAGGGCTTAGGAGAGGAATCCATCTTGACAAGAAGGTGTTTTCTTTCTATGTCTAAGAACTCTTGTATGTGATTATATGATGTCATAATATTGATTCGGATTTGTCTATGAGTTTGTAATCAATGTTTGGCATATTTTTCGGATCTTAGGGGCATAATCGAAACTGTGAATTTGTATTAAATATGATTACTTGTTTTCTTAATTGATTCATGATTTACTTTTTATGAATTCGAGTGCTTATTAATTAATTGATTTTTATCGATCAATAATTAGCATGTCATATTTGTTATTGCAACATTCGGAGATGAGTTCTAATAAAGATGGAAATCGAATTCGGACATGAAACATGCGTGACGGGCGTATTTGTGGGGAGTTATTTAATTCACAAATCTTTTTGGAGTCAATAAGAATTGTAATGATCCGGGAGGACTACAATTGTTATTAATCAACTGTTCACGCACCACCCGAGAAGAGGAGTAGACGGACTTAGGAATTGAACCCATAGAATTGTATGAATTGATTCTTAAAATTTTATTCGCATTTAATATTGAAGAAGCATGTTGAGATTATGTGCGAAGATTGCTCCTAAAGATGTTGAAAATACTTGTGGGGTTCACCAATTTATTTCTTTTTATTTTTGATTTTCGATTAGTTTAATTACTTGATTTTTGGTCGCTTCAATAAAATTGGAATACGATGTTATTATAGCCTAAGTGTTTCGATATTCAATCCGTAAGAATACGACCTTGCTTGCCATTATTCTATAAACTACACTATACACTTGTAGTTGTATGAACCAAAACAATTTTTGGCAAACAATAGAGCGGAGAAGTATGTTGCTCCGTTTGAAGAATCTGCTCGGAGGCGGTATAATTCATCAAACGACGTTCCTTACTCATCTCAATCAATTGGTGTTACGAGCGCAATAAGCGTACTCTTAAGAAGATGATGAATGCGATGTTGATAAGTTACGGCTTACCCTAAACTTGTGGGGAAGCCATTCTTTCTACAAACTACATTTTTAATAAGATTCAGGACAAAGGTAAAAATAAAACTCCATATGAGTTATGGAAAGGACGAAAAGCACATACAAATACCTTAAAGTGTGGGGGTGTATGGCTAAAGTTAAAGTACCAAAGCCAAAACAAGTTAGAATCGGTCTAAAAACGATTGACTGCATTTTCATTGTATATGAAAATAGTAGTAGTGCCTATCTCTTTTTAGTTTACTGGTCATCAATTCCTAATATAAATGATAGTATGATCATAGAATCAAGAAACGATGTATTCTATCTTTCCTAACAAAGAAAGGAAAGAAGAAGTTCTAACCAAAGGACTTATGAAACTGCGTTTACCTCAAAGTGATGAAGAGGAACCAAGATGCGATAAAAGGACAAAAATAGCTAAGTCTTTGGTCCCGATTTTCTAACTTATATGTTAGAAAATGAACCTCAAACTATTCAAGAAGCTTTGTGTAGTCTAGAAGCTCCTCCCCTGGAAAGAAGTTATCAACAATGAAATTGATTCCATCTTGCACAATAATACTTGGGAGTTGGTTGATCTCACTACGGGAAGCAAACCTTTAGTATGTAAGTAGATCCTTAAAACAAAGTACAAAGCGATAGATTTATAGATACGTACAAAAGTCCTAGGTAGCCAAAGGGTTTAAATAAAATGAAGGATATGACATTTTCGATACATATTCTCTATTACAATGATCATATCCATTTGTGTTCTCATTGCTATTGCGACTTTGAATAACCTTGAGATACATCAAATGAATGTGAAGAACTGTCTTCTTGAATGGTGAGCTTGAAGATGAGATCTATATGAAACAACCCGAAGGGTTCGTTGCACCTGGACAATAGAGAAAGGTGTGCAAACTTGTTAAGTCACATTATGGATCGTGACGAGTGTGTCTACATTAAATGTACATCGATGCTTATGTCATTGTTTGCCTTTATGTAAATGATATGTTGATCATGGATAGTAGTTGATCACAAAAATCTCTTCACTTTGAATCTGCAAGTGTACATCGTAGTTTATAGAATAATGGCAACTAAGGTCGTATTCTGAGAGGGATTGAATACGAAACACTTATAATAACACTTTGTATTCCTATTTTATTGAAGCGACCGAAAATCAAGAAGTTTATTCATCAAATCTAAACAAGTAAAATAAAATATGTAAAATTTATAAAAATTGGAACTCCACAAGTCTTTTCAACAAATACGAAAGCAACCCTAGGCACAAAATCTCAATATATTTCTTCAATATTAAATCTAATAAGTGTTTATCAAAACCAATTCTTGTGTTTCTATGGGTTCATTCCTAAATTATTTTATTCCCCCTCCCGACGAAAATAAACATTAGATTAATACTAATAGCCAAAGACCCCACTCAACAATTAATACCAACTCTCAAAAGATTTGTTAATAGAAGTACTCCTAAAAATAGTTATAAGCCTCCCGACACTATACCCGTTTATGTATGAATTCGATTTTCATTCGTTAGAGCTCATCTTCCGAATTATAGACAAACAAATATGACAAGCAAATTATTAATCGGATAATCAACAAGAAATAAGCATTTGAATTCATATACTATAACACATAAACCAATTAAGAAAACAATCAATATAGATTTAACATGAATCCACGGTTTTGACTATGTCCTAGGATCGAAAGATTACCCCAACATAGTTGATAACAAATTAATAGACAAAGTTGAAATCAAATAGCTTGACATGATTTAAGTACAAACAAGAGATCTAAACTAAGAAAAAACTCCTTCTTTTCAGGATGAATCCTCTTTCCAAGCCTTGAAACTCTTGTGCTTCCATAGATGCGAAAGGCCTTGTGGTGCTCTTCGTAACTTGTCCTCCTTTCTCAAAAGACCTTTGATTTGTATAACCCTGTGTATTTTGATGTGTTGTATGTTGTATGAATGACGTATCAAGTATATCAATGATGCAAATCGTCCAAGGCATTGGTCTCCCTTAAATAGATGCTTTGAGAGATCACTTGGTAGAGTTATGACGGGATTAGGAATCAAAAATTAGCCACGGGACATTTCACGTGGCCGTGTACAATTCACACGGGTGGGTCATGCGATGCGGTTTTTGTCTCTGCGGAAAATCATTGAAAACTTCACACTTTGTGTGATTTTGCTCCATGAGTCTTCATGCAAATTGTAGCCCTTTCTCTTAGCTTTCCACAACCACTTGAATCAGCTCAATATCAATTTTATAGAGAACGTTATGGCCAAAATACCAAACCCTACCCGTCTTTGAAAATCGTAGCGCGATTGGGCGTTCTCGAAAGAAATTTCCTTTTGTTCGATCGCCCATGCTTCCTCCCTTCACATCTTTGTTCGTACCTTGTCTTATGACATTTCATTAGAACGTGCTATCACCTTTTGTTCAATTTAGCTCAATTATCTGCAAAATTCACAAGAAATCGCGATCTGCGCCCTTCTAAGGAAACCAAGTAAAATACACTAAATATACATACAAATGCATCAAATATGTATCAAAATAAGCCCTAAATGCACGTATATTTCACACATATCAAAAACCTCCCAAACGTAAACCAGGACGAGCAAACTTTAGAAAAATAATGGGTACAAATAACACTATTAACATTCAATCGATTTGACTCCATATTCAAGTAAACCATGTAATTCATTATCAAGAAATCATCAATCACAAGTTCGACATAATCAATACTCTTTCGGTACTTGACATCGTGACTCACAAGAAGTAGTGTATCACTCATCTCTCAAATAATTAGGACGTGTATACACTCAACATAATTCAATGAATGTAGAACTACCATAGGTTTGCAAATCGTCTAACATCTCTACCACTTTAATGTGCACAACTTAAGAATCAAAAAGACTTTTCATTTGGTTGTAATGTAGACTCTTTGGTAAGGGTAGGGAAAATTTTAATTAAGTGACTTGACTTGAGCGGATAGAATTTAAGTACACATACTTTCAATTCACCAACCCATTTCATCATAAGACTCATATTTTCAAGATATTTTCTTTTTCTATTCAACTCCACCTTTTTTCATCTTTTTTTCATTCTTAGGCCTTTTGCCTTTTTTCTTTTCTTTTTCCTTAAGCTTTCAACTTTTCTCAAAATTTCGAGAAATGTTTATTTTCTTTCTCTTCTTTTTCTTTTTCGAAATTTTCTTTCTTTTTCGAGCTTCATTATTCTCTCATTTACCTAATCCCTGCTCATCCCTCTGTCTTTTGCCATCATTCTTTCTCAATATATCACCACATCTTCCCCAAACTATTCATCTTCTATAAGCTCAAGTGTTTGAGATAAAAATAAATTTTAACTTTAAAGATCAAAATGTGGCTAACAATAAAAAGTTAAGGCTCAAAGTGGCTAACTAGAAAATCATGAGTTCATATGTAGACTTTTTAGGCTAAGTAGTTAAAACAACGATGACCTTAAATCATTTTAAAAATTTCACACACACATGGTTTCAATGAAGATACTATAGCAAGTTCTAGAGTTCTAACAATCATGAATGACACACTCAAGAAAAAAATATGACTGCATGATATAAAAGCGAGTTAAAGGTACAAAAGCTCACAGATTTCTTTTTGTATCATGCTCAAATACCCAATTTTCTCAATCAATGCCAAACAAGCAAAAACATCTTCTCAACCATTCATCACATTATTCACAAAAACATTTCATCTCATAAAACCAAATGCTCATAGTAAAATAATGCGGAAGCTTTTTTGTACTTTTTTGAATTTTGATCCAAAATCACACAAAAGTAATTAAACGTGCTAAAACGATACACATGTTAAAATAAAAAAATAAAAAAAATGAAAAATTATAAAAAAGTTATGCATATTTTATGCTCTACATGCAATCCTAAATGCAATGCAATAATGCAACAATCTTATTTACACATTCTTGACAACCCTTAAAACTTAAAATATGTTTCATCCCAGAACATATGATGAAATTATCAAAAAGAAAGAGAAATGCATAAAGAATATTTATCCGGATTGTTCACATGACCCTGTGTATTTCACATGGCCAAGCCGTGCAACACCTTTGGGTGGTCTCTGACTTCGGTGTGACCAACCACACGGTTGTGTGCGGCTCACACGACCAACTTGTGTGGTTGGTTTACGTGATGCAGTCGCACGGTCCGTGTGAAATTTCACACGATCGTGTGAAGTGATTTTTGCCCTTAATATTTTTATTAGAATATCCGAGTTTGTCGTAATACCTCTTGGGTTGCCTTCCACAAAGCGCTAAGTTTTATGTCTTTAGCCAGGACGTCGATTTCTAGCATCACTCTTGCTTTGAACTGTGTCGGTTGAAATCTTTGAGCCCTCATATTTTGTACCATTCATCGGATGAATGGCGTTGCACTATTTTCTCGGATTAAGTTCGGTATCGCTTGAGAATTTGCCTTTTTGATGTTGGTCTCCCACTACTGATAGAACGATTTGGGCTACTTGTGTCTCCAAATATTTTGGTCTCGCATTCAACAAAAATAATATTAGGAAAAAACAATAAAAAATTATTTACAAAAGAAGGAAACATTGAAATTAAATAATAGGTATATATATTTACAAAAATAAAAAAATATATTTACAAAATAAAACGAAAAAAATATTTAGAAAAATCGCTTCAATTAAGATTGAACTACATAATACTATATCTAAGTAGAATTTTTAAATCCCGACAACGGCGCCAAAAACTTGTTCGCAAAAATCTCTTTACTAAAATGCCGATGTACAACGTGTTTTATAGAATAAAGACAAGCAAGGTCGTATTCCTCGAGGATTGAATCGAAACACTTAGGCTATAATAACATCGTATTCCAATTTTATTGAAACGACCGAAAGAAGTTTATTTATCAAATCTAAACAATTAAAAATAAAATATGTAAAATTTATAAAAACCGGAACTCCACAAGTCTTTTCAACAAAAACGAAAGCAAACCTAGGCACATAATCTCAACATGCTTCTTCAATATTAAATCTAATCAATGTTTATCAAAACCAATTCTTGTGTTTCTATGGGTTCAATTTCTAAACTAGTTTATTCCCCTCCCGAAGTAAATAAACGTAGATTAATACCAATTGCAAGCATCCTACTCAATAATTAATATCAACTCCGAAAGATCGTGAATTGAAGTACTCTCCACAAACAGTTATAAGCCTTTTCGACTCTATACCCGTTTATGTCCGAATACAATTTTCGTTTATTAGATATCATCTACTAACAAATATGACATGCAAATTACGATCGGATAATCGACAAGAAATAGGCATTTGAATTAATATACTAGAACCCATAAATCAATTAAGAAAATAATCAATATAGATTTAACATAAATCCACATTTTTGAGTATGCCCTAGGATCGAAAAGATTAGCCCAACATATTTGACAACATATTCATAAACAAATTTGAAATCAAATAGTTTTACATCGTTTAAGTACAAACAAGAGATCTAAACTAAGAAAAAAACCTCTTCTTGTCGGGATGGATCCTCTTTCCAAGCCTTGAAACTCTTGTGCTTAGAATATGCGAAAGGCTTTGTGGTGCTCTTCGTAACTTAGCTCTCCTCTCTCAAAAGACCTTTGGTGTAGATTTGTGTATTTTGATGTGTTGTATATTGTATGAATGATTCCAATGATGTATCAAGTATATCAATGAAGAAAATCGTCCAATGGCTTGATGTCCTTTATATAGGTGCTTTGAGAGATCACTAGTAGAGTTACGACGGAATTAGTAATTATAACCAGCCACAAGATGATTCATACGGTGGTGTGAAATTCACACGGGTGGGTCGTGCGATTGGTTTTTGTCTCTGAAAAAATCATTGATCACTTCACACCTGGTCGTGTGACTATTCACGCAGATCGACCGTGCGATTGGTTTTTGTCCTTATACACGTGTGATTTTGTTCTGGGTCATGAGGCAAGTTGTAACCCTTTCTCTTAGCATTCTACATCCACTTGAATCGGCTCAATATCAATTTTGTAGAAAAGTTATGGCAAAAATACTAAACCACCAAAGCTAAAAGCTGTTAGCGCGTTTGGACATTTTCGAAAGAAATTCCCTTTTCTTATTTGTACATGCTTCCTCCCATGCCTCATCCCTTCACATCTTTTCTCGTACATTTTCTTGTGACATATTATTTGGAACGTGCTATCACCTTTTGTCCAATTCACTCTATTTTTCGCAAAATTCACAAGAATCCATGATGTCGGCCTTCTAAGGAAACCAAGTAAAATACACTCAATATACATGCAAATGCATCAAATATCTATCAAAATAAGCCCCTAAATGCACGTATATTTTACATGTATCAAGTACTCATGATTTTATAATGAATACTAAGAAAATGTTAATGAAGAACTTTGACATGAAAGAGATGTGATTATCGATGTTATGTTAGGGATTAAAATCTCTAGAACTTCATATGGAATCGTCTTGTCACAATCGAATTGTGTCGAAAGCATACTTAGAAAGTTTAATGCTTTTGATAGTCCCCAGCTAAGACATCTGTAGATTTGAGTCTACACTTAGTCAAAAATAGAGGAGAACCAACTTCTCGGCTAGAATATATAAGGATAATTGATAGTCCGATGTACTTAACGAATTTTACACGTCCAAACATTGCATATTCGATTGCACAAGGTGAGTAGGTTCACCAAGTAACTCTAGTAAAAATCACTGGAAAGCCTTGACAATGGTACTTAGATACTTAAAATATACCATGAACTATGAAATACTTTATACAAGATTTCCATCGATTATTAGAAGAAGGATCTTTGTGATTCCAATTGAATATTAGACACAAAGACTCCAAGTCCACGAGTGGTTATGTGTTCACAATAGGTGGATGAACGGTGTCGTGGAAATCTTCTAAGCAAACGTGTATAGCTTGATCCATATGGAATCCGAGTTTATTGCTTTGAATAAAGCTCGAGAAGAAGTTTTGAATAGCTTACAAATTTCTTAGAAGACATTCCTTGTTGAAATAAATTCTTGCTGATGTACTAATACATTGTGATAGTCAATCAACAATCGGAAGGGCACAAAGTAGTATGTATAATGGTAAGTCTAGATATATTAAGTCGAAAATATAATACCATTAGGCGATTGATCTTGAATTGTGTTATTTCGGTTATTGTTGAAGTTAAAGTAAAACCTAGCGGATCCGTTGACTAAAGGTATAAATTGAGATCAAATGTACAAGTTGTTAAGAGGAATGGGTTCAAAATCCACAAAATAAGAATGTCCATAGTGATAAACCCACCTGTGAATTGGAGATCTCAAGACTTTGGTTCAATGGGACAACTAAGTTATGAATATTCAAATTTGAACATTTGAACTGTTTTAGCTCCTTCCCTAACATCCAAGTGAAAAACCTGCGAGTGTGGTGAGGTTAAGTTTATCTTTTAATGATTCATATACTTAAAAGGTGGAGTATGGCGGGATATTCGTTATAGGAGATAACCTACGTAAGTGAGAAGTATTGGTCTGCTTCTACTTGTAACACTAATGAATCTAATATATGGTCCATGGTCGAAATGGACACAACGTGAGAACAAAACATGTTAGAAATGTTATTGTGTAAGTAGTGTGGTGTTGTTTTACACAAACGGCTGAATAGTTTAAGACATCGTGTCACCAAGCAACCATAAATCCGATAGTATTTTACTATGGAAGGTTCAAAGACACAAGCTACCTATCCCGATGCAATAATGGTTCGTCAAAACATTCGAATAAGTTTGCATACATGCATGCATTAATGCTCATTCATGTGGGATTGTTGGATATTAGTTTATTAAAAATGAGTTTTGACTCGACTTTGACTAATAATTTAAGTGGGATCATTTATTAGTCATCGACAATAAATGACATAATCGTAATCTACACAACGAGGAGATGAATTTAGCATTTTGAATTTCTAAAAATCAATTTTGGGTGAATGAGAAATTAATCCATAAAGTTAGCCACTAAAATATCTTTTATATATGTAATATAAAAGGTCGGAATATGGAAAGTCATATCCCACATAAAAAATAATTTAAATGTTTGATTAGTTTATATAGAGCTTCACCACTAATAAGGAGTAATCATGTGGAGCTCCTTATGGTACACCCTAGTGGACCAAGTCAATTCGACTAGCATTTGGCTAGCTCAATTAGCACCGATGATGGTGCGGAGCACCATCCGGCCGGAGGCTGAGCCGAGGCCGAGGCCGCACACATAGTCGCATTGAGCGCTATAGAAGCGCACGCGTGCGTATCGTCACAAGAAGCTTTGAGGAGCCTTAAAATTTTGAAAAGTTGAACCAGGGTTCGATCCGATGATCAATGATGTGGCGGTGTAGCTCATGAGGCGGCGTGACTTGGCGGAGTCGTCCGGATGACGTCACAAGGCATGCGATGGCGCTGATTTGGACATGTCTGTTTCTTTCGAAGCCTTTGTTTAGTGTGTAGGGTGCGTGCTAAGGGTTGTGTACCTCGGGTTGGATGCAATCGGACCATCGGATCGTCGTTGTTAATCACGGGCGCGGCCGAGCAGGTCTGATTAATCTACCTATTCGAACAGCATCTAGATTTCTATACAAAATGCGGACCTAGAATGATCATTTAATACGATCCGAACATCGTATTTTTAGCATATTGTTTCCCCTCATTCCTTTAGTAAAATCAAAAGTTAAAAACCCATTCTTTCTTTGTAAGTTTAAGTTTTGCAAGTCTTGCTAACTTAAACTTGAAAGTCATTGTATCTTAGAGACGATTATCCAACCATTAGCACTTTTGTAGGGAAAATTTCATTTTGCGTATAGAGAATCTAATTCCCGCATTTTACTTATAATACTATCCGATTATTCTGTCTATTTTTCGAGAAAATCAAACACCGCAAATAACGTGTGCACTTACACTAACTTATATTTGCGTGCGTAAACGGATTATAAATTATATTAACGAAACTAGATTGGTAACATATTGAATCTATGTGAAAAAAGGAACACTTGTAGTTAATTTGTCATTGGTAAAATGTAATGTTTATCATTTGATAATCAAAATCTAAGAAAGACGTTCTACGATAAAGATCTAAGAAAGTTATTCATTCACTTTTTCCCTAGTCTTCCCTCCATGGGAGGATGGGGCTAGAAAACTGTTAGATCGTGTATTTTACAAGTATTCAAATAATTTTCTTATTTTCGAAATAATATTTTTAAGTGTTTTGTCTTTCTTGGTTATTTGCATTTGATATAATTTATTAAATAAGGAAAGTTTAATTATAAAATGATTGTTTTTTAACTTGACTCTCAAGTATTATTTGGATATGAAAAGATCTTATTCCTTGTTATTTTAGGTCATATTGATAAGGAATGATTCAAGAGTCATACCTTATATGAGATATGAATCCTTGTTCTTGTATATCTCTCTTTCCATGTCTTGTAGGGACTTGGAGACTTGGAAAGCGCCTATATAAAGAGTTGGTCGTTCCCCATAATTCAATACATGATGAATTACAATTCTTAGAGAGAAGAATACATGAGGATCTAGGGAGTCGAGTTTTTAGAAGAAACAAAGATCGAAGTACTACATAAATCAAAGTGTTATCCGAAGTGTTGCCGCTATTCGATGTAACACCTTTAAATATTTTGAGTCTTTGTTTCATATTCATCCATCTTTTGTTTTCATAGAGATCTGAATATATTATATTTATTAGTTTTAGATGAGTTGTTATACACTTTTAGATATACTCATAGATAGAAGTTTTAATACATTTTGTACTAGTTGAGTCATTCAAGTTGAGATCAGTAATATATACAATCAACTAGTAGATTATTTTACCGTGTTGGCATGCTTGTAAGACTATTTTTTTACATGCATATAAATTTTTATCTCTGTGTTCTTATTATTCGTCGTGAGTTGATATAAGTATTACGATACTTATACATACTGATTTATTCTCTTTCGTTTTATCCTTGAACATTGGGATTTTTTTCATATACCACGTTTTATAATTATTTTTATTATTTAATTTTTGTTTGTCTCATTTATTGGAGTTTTATGTCTCCTCCTCGGGAGTTTGTGTTCCCTTTATACTTAGAGTTTTGTCCTCTTAAGAAATTGTACTCTGTCTCATATGGTTTCCGTTCGGATCAATCCAATCATGGAAATTAGTGACCAATTCAAGATCATATTCATTGGTACGAGATCTCAAACAATTTTAAATTTTTGTTACTAATGGTTTTCACTTATAATAGTTCTTCTATTGTAAGTCCGACACATTCATTTGATAAATTTTAATTATTTATTAATAGATTTTTTTTAAGTTCAAATATAAAACATTACAAAGGAGATTGTGCATGGGATGGTTGAGAATTGAACCCTTGATTGATCATGCATTTGAACTACATCATTTTTAGAAACATGCATTTACTATTAATCCTTCATGTTTTAGTTCAATCATCCGGTTTAGGGGTGGCCCGGTTCAAGTTCGAAACCACCAATTCCGGTTTCTCATTTTGGAGGAACCAGAACCGGAACCGTCATCTCACGATTATAGTTCCAAAACTAGAACTGACGATTCGATTCGATTCAAAACCAGGTTCCTCCACGGTTAAGTTTTTTTTTAATCGGAACCGTTTGTTTATCTTTTGACAATTTTTTATTTTTTAAAAGGTTTATCAATTTTAGTTATAAAAAAGGGAAAAGAAAGAAAAAGACTTTGACTTAATATTCAATTAACTTTTGTACTTAATATTAATAATAATATTAAATCGTATATATATATATATTATTGGAATATAGATAAATCAAAGTTCACGTAATTTGCTTACAATATTTGGTTAAACGTGTCTCATGTAGTTACGAATATAAAACATCATAATAAATATTTAACACATCTTTTAGCATATTTGTACCCAAAAAGAAGAAATATTGTCGATTTTGACCTCAAAGTCAGCGGTTTTAACTACCTGTTCCACCACGGTTTCATAGAAGCGGTTCTAATCGATGGTTAAGACTGCTAGTTCCACTATTTTTGGGACTAAGGAACCGGAACCGATTACGGTTCGGTTCGATTTTGGAATCACCGGTCAACAATTCCCGAGCGTTGACAATGGTTTCGGTTACGATTTGGAACCCAATTTCGGTTCCATTTGGCCAACCCTAATCCGGTTATACAATCACTCGAGAATTATAAAAATAAACTAGCCGTTAATTAAAAATAGCATCATTTAGAGAAGGGAAACTTTAGGGAATAATGTTAGACCACGTATATTATATATCTAAATCGGGAGTGTAAATTATATATAATTGATGTAAATTCACTAAAGGAACATATACAACTTTATGTTAGATAAATATATTTATCGCAATTTTGATGACTTCATTTAATCGAGTTTTTCACCAAAACAATGTCTCAAATTGTTGTCGAAATACTCCTAATCAATGTAAATTATTTTTACTAATTTTTTGGAGTATTTCTTGAAGTTTATTTTTGACAAATATTGGACAACACTTCTTATTCGAGGCCAACCGTCGCCCTATAGGGCAAATCGTGCACAAGTTTGATTTAAAAATAGGAACAAGGCGGAAATAAAAAAGTTGGAGGTTGACCGATGCTGTATGAAATCTTTTTGCAAAAATGCTTCGACTCAATCTTTGCTAAGGGTGACCGGTCGAAGCTAGAAGGCGGACGGTCGAACCCTTTTTTAGTCCACCCCTATTGGGTGGCCCACCCTTGTAATTTCAAGCTAAATTCAAAATTTCCTATTTGAGGTCACTTTAGTCGACCTAAGGTTTTATTAGACAGTTTTTCATAATTTTATCTATATTCTCAATTTGATTTGCAATTTTTCTGATTTCAATCTCCAAAGGAAGAGTCTATGGCTGTAAATCAAATCCAATACCTCTCCTATAAATACATGAAGGATTAAAAGCAATAAGATATACCAACACAATAAGAAATATCTCTCGCAAATATTTTGTTCTTCACTTTCAACATTCTTGTTGTATTAGCTTAAGCTTATCACTTTTATATCTTGCTTATTAGGCTTTTCTTATTGATTAAACTTGCACTTTTGAGTCGTAATATTTCATTTAAAGTGTAATCTTGATTGTATTTGTAACATCATCCAAAATAAAAAATCCTTGTTAGTGTTCTTTTGGCAAGAACACGTTTGGTTGATTTGATTGAAAAGCTTGGTGCTCTTCGAGGTGTTGAAGAGTTTGGTGCTCTTCGAGGTGTTGAAGAGTTTGGTGCTCTTCGAGTTGGAAGATTGTGGTGATCTTCATAGGTGGTGTTGTAAGAAGATTTTGATGCTCTTCAAGGTAAAGATTGTAATAGTTTGGTATCTATTAATAATTTTTTCCTTTTTGAAGTCCATTCTGGACATTCCGGATGTGCCCTTCCAATTCTTTGATTGACTATCACAATGTATCAAAACAAAGAGCACCGACTTATCCCAACAAGGAATATCCTTTAAGAAGTTTCTAAGACATTATGCTTCTTCGTAGATTTATCTAAAGCAACAAACTCGATTCCATAGTGGATCGATCCATGCACGTCTGCTTAGAAGACTTCGACGATCTTGTTTCTCCACCTATTGTGAAAATATATCCACTTATGTACTTGGTGTCTTTTGTGTCGATATCCAATTGGCATCACAATATCCTTCTAATCTTGCCAGGATATCTCGTATAAAGTATTCCATATTTCATGGTATACTTTAAGTATCGAAATACCCTTGTCACAACTTTCCGTGATCTTTACTTGGGTTACTTATGAACTTACTTAACTTACTCATTGAATATGCAATGTCCGGGCGTGTAGAATTCGCTAAGTACATCAGTTGCCAATTACCCTTGCATATTCGAAATGAGAAACGGTTCTCTTCTATTCTTGGCCAAGTGTAGACTTAGATATACATGTATCTTAGCCATATAACTATTAAACGCATTAAACTTTCTAAGTATGCTTTCGACATATGGGATTGTGACAAGATAATTCCATATGAAGTTCTATAGATTTTAATCCCTAATATAATATCGAGATAATCCCATATCTTTCATGTCAAAGTTCTTTTTAACATGTTCTTAGTATTCATGATTAAATCATGACTACTACCCATAATTAACATATCATCTACATAAAGGTATACTATGATGGAATCATTTGTAGTACCTTTAATGTAGACACACTTGTCACATTCGTTGATTTGAAACCGTTTGACTTCATAGTCAAGTCAAAGTTTTTATGCCATTGTTTAGGTACTTGTTTTAGTCCATAAAGTAACTTAACAAGTTTACATACCTTTCGCTCTGACGACAGGTGCAACGAACCCGTTGGGTTGTTCTATATAAATCTCCTCTTCAAGCTCACCATTCTAGGAGCGAGTCTTCACGTCCATTTGACGTATCTCAAGGTTATGCAAAGTTGCAATAGCAATGAGAACACGAATGGACGTGATCCTCGTAACAAAAAGAATATGTATCGAAAAAATCATCTCTCTCCTTTTGTTTAAACCCTTTTGCTACCAAATAGGATTTATACTTATCTATAGATCCATATGTTTGATACTTCTTTTTAAGGATCCACTTGCATCCCAAAGGTTTGCAACCCGGTTGGAGATCAACCAACTTCCAAGTGTTATTTTGCATGAGGGAATCTATTTCATTATTGATAGCTTCTTTCCAAGAGGAGCTTACGGACTAGACAAGCTTCTTGAATAGTTCTAGGTTCATTTGCTAACATATAAGTTAGAAAATCGGGACCAAAAGACTTAGCTACTTTTGTTCTTTTAATGCGTATTGGTTCCTCTTCATCATCACTTTGAGGTAACCTTGCATTTCATTAGTTCGTCTATTCTAACTTTCTTCTTTCCTTTCTTTATTCGAAAAGATATTCTCGAGGAAAACAACATTTCTTGATTCAATGATCATTCATTCATTTATATCGGGAATAGGCTGACTTGTGCACTACTATTATTAGCATATCGATGAAAACGTGTCGATCGTCTTGACTTGATTCTAACTTGTTTCGGCTTTGGTACTTCGTCTTTAGCCAAACATCCCCACACTTTAAGGTATTTATATGACGGTTTAAGTCCTTCCCATAACTCATATGGAGTTTCATGTTTACCTTTGTGTGGGGTCTTATTAAGGATGTAGTTTGCGAGAAAGTATAGCTTCCCCCACAAGTTTTCGGGTAAACCAGGAGCTTATCAACATCGCATTCATCATCTCCTTAAGAGTACGATTTTTGCGTTCAACTATACCATTTGATTAAGGTGAGTAGGGAGCTGTCGTTTGATGAATTATACCCTCTTTCGAGCGAAATTCTTCAAACGAAGCAACATACTCTCTGCCTCTATCACTTCAAATCATCTTAATATTCACATTAAGCTGATTTTTAACTTCATTCTTATACGTTTTAAAAGCTACTAAAGCTTCATCTTTTCTTTTCAAAAGATATACATAGCAATATCTTGTGCAATTGTCAATAAACGTTATAAAGTACTTTTTCCCACCTTGAGTTTGCACAAGTTTTAAATTACATACATCCTGTATGAATTAACTCGAGTGGTTTGGTACTTCTCGTTACCAAATGAAACGCATGCCTTAGCCATTTTGCTTCAACACAAATTTCGCATTTGTCTTGTGAATCGGTTTTAAATGTAGGTATTAATTCTAAATTCACTAACCTTTTAATTGTGTTGAAATTTATGTATCCTAATCTATCATGCCATAAATTAGAATAATCCAATAAGTAAAACAAAGTAACATTTTATTCTTTACCTCTTGGCGGAAAAAACAGATGTTATAGACATTTTAAAGAGCCCTTTATCAAGGTAGCTCTTACACAAAAAATGTCCATTCTTGGTCATTACAAACTTGTCGGACTCAAACACTAGTCTAAACCCACCCTTACTAAGCAAATGACCGAAACCAAATTCTTGCGGATATCCGGGATATGCAAAGATAACTGTCATTTTGTACATATTTTGTTGTATTAATTCAATAGAATTTAAATTGTTTTGTTAGAAAAATCATAGTCATCTTAATTATTGTTTAGCATTTTATTGCGGGATGTGTTTAACATTACGGTGGAGCAATTTGGAGCAATCGGAAGCCAACATTACGTGAAAAAAGCCAAGAAAATCACTCAACATGGTTTGGGGGTGTCAAATAACATGGGCATGTTCAAAAAGAAGGAAATAAATTGAAGAAAAATTGGAAAAAGGTCAAAATGCAATGCAAACTGTGTCACCAAACACGGCCATGTTGAAAAGGAACAAAAGAGAAGAAAAACCGCACAAAAAAAATACCGACACACCCGGGCGTGTTGCACAACACGGCCGTGTCCGCCAATTCCTCAACTTCCCGGAAGCAAAGACGACCGTGTCGGGCCACTTTTTGATACTTTTTCATGCGAAATTGTGGGAAACTCACCAACCAAGCCTTTTTGACCACTTTTGTACACCTTTAACACTCTATTTTGCTGCACCATGTCCCCTATTCCCTCAATTATCATATGAATACAAGAATTCACCAATCCAATAATGGAAGTGAAGCAATTGTTTAACAAAAAAAGATAACACTATCAATGTATTATTGTACAAAAATCGTGTCTATAAAAGCCAAGAGTTGGAGTTGGGAGAGACATTCATTAGACATTCGAAAAAATATTCATTGTATTCATCATATTAAGTAGAATTGGGATCAAGGGGTCTTGGAGGAGAAAGCTTGAAGCAATATTGGAGAAGAAGGCTTGGAGCAACATCATCAATCAAGAAAGAAGTCCATTGAGATTTTGAGAAAGATAAGTACACCATGTCTACAATACTTAAATCTTCTCGTGTAATTTATTCTTTTGTCAAAATCATGAGTAGCTAAACTTCTAGTGTTTGAATGTAATGAACTCTAGAATGGATTTGTGATTAAGGTTTGTATGCTTTTAATAAAATTTTCATGTCTTGTGTGATTCACTTATATTATGCTTATTTCATTCGAGTTAATATTTACGGTATATTAATTTGATATCTATTCCGCATCGGGTGTCGAGAGATTTATGGTGAGAAAGAACTCATATAAGTGAAAAGAGTTGCATGCAATCTTAGATATATGACGACATAAATCTTCGGATTAGGGTCAAACCTAATATGGGAATTCACAAATCGTTATAATGCAATCTTTGGGGTTTTAACTAGAATGAGATTTTAGTTAATCGACTTGAGATTAGGAGTTTTTCACATTGAGAAAGGGTTTAACTTAAATTGGGAATTACAGTCCACAAAACATGAGATTTTATTAAAAGAGGATGGTTTTGTAAGGGCTTATGGTTGTATTTTTAACTTGTTAAATCACAAAAACATTCTAGAGGGATTTACATTCAAACACATTTCTATCTCTTGATTTCTTATTTTACAAATCTTCCTTCATTTTTACAAATTGTAATTTATTAATCTAGATTCTTTATTTACTTTATTCATTAAACAAAAACTCGAAAAATGCTAGATTAGATAACAAAAAGACGGATTATTAGTACTTACAATCCTCGTGGGTATGACACTCGGTACTCAACAATCTATTCTATAAAACGATAGGTGCACTTGCCTAAGGTTTTAATGGTAGCTTTTGAGCCATCGTGGTTTTTGCGCCGTTGCCGGGATTGTAATATTAAGAACGCTTTATTTTTGTTAATTTAATCATTTTTTTATTTTATTTTTATTTTACCATTATCTATCTTTTTATCTTTCTTTGTAAGTCTTGGATTACATTTATCCTCTTTATTTACCGCGATGCATGTCTACTCGACATCGAATTTGGAAGCGTGATACCGCCGTAGCAACTCGAGAGGAAAGCACTAATCGGACCCGCGAAGAGGATATTAACAAAGCAAGGATTTTGTGAAGGCGGATGAACAACTAAGAACCATGTACGACTACGCCAAGCAATCTATGGACGGCACATCATCTAGTATCATGAGGCCCGCAGATTGCGGCCAATAATTTTGAGATCAAACCAAATGTTATTCAAATGGTGCAACAGTTTGTTCAATGGGGTATCGATGATGCCATCCGTTTATGCCTCCCATTTACTCTTGGGGGCGGGCGTAATAAAGGTTAAATCTTGGGGGACGGGCAAAATAGTGGCTAAATACTTTACCAAAGGGAACAATCACAACATGGAGCATTATGGTGAAAAGTTCCTTTTGAAGTATTTTCCACCGCCAAAACCGCATGATTGAGGAATGAAATCTCTTCATTCACCCAAGAAGACGATGAGACCTTGTACGACACTTGGGAAAGATTCAAAGAATTGTTGCGAAATGCCCACATCATGGTCTTCCTATCTGGATGCAATTCCAAACGTTTTACAATGGGCTACTCTCGTCAACGAAGCAAATGATTGATCTGCGGTGGGGGAACTTTGAACAATAAAACACCGAAGCCGCCCAAGATCTAATAGAGGGAATGGCCATGAATGGCTATCCGTATGAGGTAAAACCAACGGGACAATGGGTGTATACAATGCATACGCGGTGAGTTACGCTAGCGCACAAGTCGAAGTTCGACTCAAAAAATTGACGAGTTGGTAGCTCCAAAACCACCACAACAAGTCTTCTCATACGACACTTGTGGAGGATCGCACAATCACCAAGAGTGCCCCCACGCAATACCACCGCATGAGCACGTGGATTATCTAGGTAACCAATCTCGACCTTCTCAACATAATCCTTTCGATAATACCTATAATCCAGGTTGGCGCCAAAGACCAAATTCGGATGGAGAAATCAAGGTCAACAACGGCTAATCCGAACACACTCCCCAACTCATCGCACCTCCCGGTTTCCAACCGCGAAAACCAACTTTGGAGGACTTATTGTCCAAGTTCGTCCAAACAATAGAAACCCGTTTCACGACCACCGAAACATCATTAAGGAACCAAGAAGCGTCCATTCGCAACTTGGAAATCAAATTGGCCAAATTGCCAAAATGATTTCGAAAGGCCACAAGGAGTTTACCCGGCAATACCGAACCGAATCCGAGAACAGGTAAAAGTAATCACACAATAAGAAGCGGAACAAAGCTAGGCAGTACGGATGCCTAAGATGAGCCCACCCCGTACAACAAAAAGGCGAACAAGTACTCAAAGAAACAAAGAAAATGGTGCGAGAATTCCAACCACCTATCCCGTATCCAAGCCGATTGCAAAAGGGCAAACATGATGATCAATTCGGTAAGTTTTGGATTTATTTAAATAGTGCACATCAATATTCCTTTTGTTGAAGCCCTTTCACAGTGCGAAAATATGCCAAGTTCTCAAAAGATCTCCTTTCAAATAAAAAAAAAAAGCTTGAAGAGCTATCCATGGTACAATTGATTGAGCGAGGAGTGCTCGTCAATTTTGCAAAACAAGTTAACTCGGAAATCTATGATCCGAGAGAGTTTTACTATTCCTTGCAATGTTGGTAATTTGATTGTTGATCGGGCATTGGCGGATCTTGGGGCTAGCATTAATTTGATGCCTTATGATTTATTCAAACAAATGGGTCTAGGGAACCAAAACCTACTAGGATGAGCTTACAATTAGGCGATAGGTCCATCAAATATCCTAGAGGCATTGTTGAGGATGTTTTGCTCAAGGTCGATAAATTTATATTTCTGTCGATTTTGTAATTCTTGACATGCATACTGACGTCGAAGTCCCCTTAATCCTGGGCGTCCATTTTTAGCTCTTTGCTAAGGCAATCATTGCCGTGCATGATGGCAAACTAATTTTACTAGTCGAAGATGAATAAGTCATTTTTAAAATCGCTACATCGATGAAAAATACGATAGATAAATATGACTCTTGTTTATTATTGATCTTGTTGATATGGAGATAACCAATTCCTTACTAAGCATAATTTCTAACGAATTTTTGGAGACTTTTATTGTTCAAGTGCGGGTATAGCGGAGGAAAATCCCTTTCTCGGGGAATGCATGCTCGTATTGGAGGAAAACACACCAACGAGCGATAGAAAGAGTTCAAAAAAATTGAAAACTCTCAAGTGGGGCATATAGCAAACCATCCATTGAGGACCCACCACTGTTGGAGTTATAAGAACTACCCGAACACTTTGAATATGCATTTCTAGCTGATAACTCCAAACTCCTCGTGATGATTTCCTCCAATTTATCCTCACATCAAAAGGATAGATTATTGGCAATATTACGGGAACACAAAAAAGGCCATCGCTTGGAAAATCACCGACATTCAAGAGATCAATCCTTCCTTTTGCACTCATAAAATTTTGATGGAGAGAATTTCAAGCGGTTGTTCTACCTCAACGTTGCTTAAATCCAAACATGAAAGAGGTAGTCAAGGCGAAAGTAATCAAACTATTAGATCTTTGGGCTCATTTGCCCAATCTCGATAGTAATTGGATAAGCCGATCTAAGTGGTCCCAAAGAAAGGTGGGATGAAAGTGGTACCGAATGAGAAGAATGAACTTATTCCAATGCGAACGATAAGATTGGCGAGTTTGCATCAATTACAGATGACTTAACGATGTTACTCGCAAAGACCATTTCCTTTGTCTTTTATTGATCAAATGCTTGAACAATTATCTGGTCACCTTTATTATTGCTTCATTGATGGTATGTCGAGGTTATTTTGAGATCCGATAGCAGGAGGACCAAGAAAACCACTTTCACTTGTCCCTTCAATACTTTTGCCTATCGACGCATGCCTTTCGGGTTGTGCAATGCGCGACCTTTTAATGTTGCATGCTCGCCATCTTCGACGAACTTGTAGAAAAAATCATGGAAGTCTTCATGGATGACTTCTCGGTTTTTGGGGACTCCTTTGATCTTCGTCTTGCAAATCTTGAAAAATCCCTTGTTAGATTCTGAAGAAACTAACCGATTCTTAAGCGAGAAAAATATCACTTCATGGTACAAGAAGGAATTGTTTTGGGACATAACATTTCTTGCGGGGGCATTTTGTACATATTTTGTTGTATTAATTCAATATATTTTAAATTGTTTTGTTAGAAAAATCATAGTCTTCTTAATTATTTTTTAGCATTTTATCGTGGATGTGTTTAACATTATAGGTGGAGCAATTTGAAGCCAACATTAAGTGAAAAAAGCCAAGAAAATCACTCAACATGGTTTGGGGGTGTCAAATAACATGGCCATGTTCAAAAAGAAGGAAATAAATTGAAGAAAATTGGAAAAAGGGTCAAAAACGGCCAAAACGTGTCACCTAACACGGCCAAGTTGAAAAGGAACAAAAGAGAAGAAAAACCGCACAAAACAGGCCGACACGCCCGGCCGTGTTGCCAACACGGCCGTGTCCGCCAATTCCTCAACTTCCAGGCCGTGCTTCCCAACACGGCCGTGTCAGGGCCACTTTCGATACTTTTTCATGCGAAATTGTGGGAAACTCACCAAGCAAGCCTTTTTGACCACTTTTGTACATCATTAACACTCTATTTTGCTTTGCACCATGTCCCCCTATTCCCTCAATCGTCATATGTAGGGGTGGGCATCGGGTCGGGTAGCTCGGGTTCGAGTAGATCGGGTCGGGTACCCAAATTATCGGTGGCAAATTTTACTACCCGACCCCAACCCGGAAAAAATCGGGTATTAAAAATTCGTGCCGGAATAATTCGGGTACCACCGCCATATCGATATCGGGTATTTCATGAATTGCGCCAAAATGAAGTGGAAATGAAAACCGAAATGAGAGTGAAATGGAAATGGAGATGCAAAGGTAAATGAAGACCAAATAAAAGTGAGTTTAACCCATTGAAAATTGAAACAAAATTGAAGAAGCAAAAATCAAACCCGTTTCTCTTTCTCTATCCTTTTAGTTTTTTTTTTTCTTTGTTTTTCATTTGCTTGCGATCATCCTCCTCGACCTTTGCCTCCAGGAATTTTTTGGAGATGCAAGCAAGTTTGTTGCTTTAATTTACCCGCCCCACTTTGTTGCTTGCTAGCTGCTCGCCACCATGAGCAATAGCCACCCGACGTCCAGGCCACCATTTTATTGTGTTGTTAAAGGTTGCGTGGAGGGATTTAAGATGGATAGAGTAGGAATATCAAGGTCAATGTCTTCCAAATGAAAGAAAAAAACCCATAGATGATGAACCCTCTTTTATATTTTATTTTTTAATTTATTAATCGGTGCTGAATAACCGTCGGGTAGTAAATTACTACCCGACACATGACCCAAAATTATGATTTCGAGTATCGGGTAACCCGACACCCAATCTTTTTATGAAAATACCCGACCGATCGGATATTACCCGACGGGTCGGGTCGAGCCCCCGACTACCCGACCCCGAATGCCCACCCCTAGTCATATGAATACAAGAATTCACCAACCCAACAATGGAAGTGGAGCAATTGTTTAACAAAAGATAACACTATCAATGTATTATTGTACAAAAATTGTGTCTATAAAAGCCAAGTTGGAGTTGGGAGAGGCATTCATTAGACATTCAAAAATATTCATTGTATTCATCATATTAAGTAGAATTAGGATAAAGGGGTCTTGGAGGAGAAAGCTTGGAGCAATATTGGAGAAGAAGGCTTGGAGCAAAATCATCAATCAAGAAAGAAGTCCATTTAGATTTTGAGAAAGATAAGTACACCATATCTACAATACTTAAATCTTCTCGTGTAATTTATTCGTTTATCAAAATCATGAGTAGCTAAACTCCTAGTATTTGAATGTAATCAACTCTGGAATGAATTTGTGATTAAGGTTTGTATGCTTTTAATAAAATTTTCATGTCTTGTGTGATTCACTTATATTATGCTTATTTCATTCGAGTTAATATTTTCGGTATATTAATTTGATATCTATTCCTCATCGGGTAATCGAGAGATTTATGGTAAGAAAGAACCCATATAAGTTAAAAGAGTTGCATGCAATCCTAGATATATGACGACATAAATCTTCTGGATTATGGTCAAACCTAATATGGGAATTCACAAATCGTTATAATGCAATTTTGGGGGTTTTAACTAGAAAGAGATTTCAGTTAATCAACTTGAGATTATGAGTTTTCACCTTGAGAAATGGTTTAACTTAAATTGAGAATTTCTACTGTCCACAAAACATGAGATTTTATTAAAAGATGATGGTTTTGCTTAAGGGCTTATGGTTATATTTTTAACTTGTTAAGTCACAAAAATATTCTAGAGGGATTTACATTCAAAAACATTTCTATCTTTTGATTTCTTATTTTACAAATCTTCCTTCATTTTTACAAATTGTAATTTATTAATCTAGATTCTTTATTTACCTTATTCATTAAACAAAAACTTTGAAAATTGCTAGATTAGATAACAAAAAGATGGCAATTATTAGTACTTACAATCCTTGTGGGAATGACACTCGGTACTCAACAATACATTCTATAAAACGATAGGTGCACTTGCTGGGTTTTAAAGGTAGCTTTTGAGCCATCATGCATCATATCCACAAGCGTAAGCTCCTTTCCGAAGTCATACGAGCACAACCTTCCCAAGCCCCACGATTTTGGAAGTCAAAGATTTTCCCATGAAAAGCTTTCTTCCATTTATCGGTGTATAGGAGAGAACATCTCCTTGTCCGCACAAATGTGACGAGTAGCCCGGTATCTATCCACCACTCCTCGGGTTATCCACCATATTGGCTTCAAACACAATGGCGGTGAGATCGAAAACACCGTTCAAAACATAGTTCCGACAGAGAAAATCACTCATATGCCAAGCATCCGCGATCGATTTTCCGTTGGTTGTCGGTTTCTTCATCGCCAACGGTAGGGGTCCTCCTTGAAAAACGGATAAACCCGGATAGTGAGGTAAAAGAGCATCTTCCTGTTTCCGATGTTTAAAGTCAACGCCGGAGAACTTCGCCATATTTTGCCGTGGCGGGAGAGCAAAGAACCATCGAGTGAATGAAACAAATGTCATTGTCTTGAAAACATAAAAAAGTAATTTCGTCTTGCGATTGTTGGAAGGGTGGTTTCTGTTTACAAGAACAATGGCTAAGTGTTTAGGAAAATCGGCTAAGTCGAGGCATGTATTAAATACGGTTTCCGTAAAGACGAAATCGCCCCATATACAAGTCTTACGGTTTCGGCAATCGTCCCTAAGATACAATGACTTTAACAGGTTCGACTTAGCGGCCTTGCAAAAGTCGAACCAACATCAAAGTATGTAGTGTATGCGAGCCTTTCAAGCTTTTGAAGGGAGTAATTCGATGCGATGCAAATGGCTCAATTTTATTATACTAAATTTAGTGTATGCGATTTCATCTGCGGGGGCCTTGTATTTGTAGGCATCATGGTGCCCGATGGAAAGGTTATACCTTTGGATCGAAAAGACATGTCTGACCAAAAAATGCACTGGTTGCTCGAGCAGTGCAACGGTTTAAACGTCTTGGCGTCCAAGACACTGTCTGTGTGATCGTTTCACACTGGTCCAAAAGTATAAGGGCCTTGAAGCCCAAGCCTAAGTCCACGGCCCGCGACCCAAACCCGGATCGACCGAGTCGACTGGCCGTGGCGGCGCGCGTGTGTGTTTTGAACCAAACCCACAAGCATGTAGGTCATCACCCCGTTAAAAACTTTGGTGCCCCTGAGGCCCAAACCCAATTCTCCAACTTGGGATTTATAAATTGAGCAAATTTGGATTTCTACTCTATGTCGGATGGAGTTTTCTCCTTCCCCACTTTTCTATTTTTCATACAATTTTCTAGTTTTAAGTGGTAACTTCTAGCATTAATTTCTCATTCACCCGAAATTGTTTTGAGAAATTTCAAATGCCAACTCACTTAGTAGAATTTTTACAAATAATTTTATTGCTATGGACCTTCAAAAGTATTAATATGATAGACCATATCAAAAATTACATTTCATATATTTTGGTCCGTGTAGAGGTCAAACACTTTAGTTAAATGATGACTTTTGGACTCAACTATTTGCTTCAGTTGAGTGTTGACTCTAGCTAATATAAGTATATAGCCATATTATTATTTAGAGAAGAAAAAGGTCATGTTTGTTTTGTGTTTTTTTTTACGACAAAAAAGGGAATGTTAACATATAATGTGTCTTTGAGTTTTCATTATAATATTATGATAGAATAATAATTTTACTGAAGATAAATGTTTTTTTTTTCATTAGTAAATGACCATAATAGGATAGCCATAGCTAAATACAGGGGGCGAAACCAGGATTCAACATCGAGGAGGGCCAATTTTTGGAAGACAAATATTTATTTTTATAATAATAAAACTAGGGACACATTATATTTTTGCATCAAATACAATGTCAATACTCATCATTAAACATCTCAAAATATATAATTACACTCTATCATATCAAAATTTAGAAAGTCTATCTTGCATATCATGAAAATTCTCTATAAGAGAAACAAGTAAGTTTTCGACAAAAGTTGATTTTTTTCGAAATGACAAAAGTTGAAGTATTAATATACGCAAATATGAACTTGAAGTGTGTGAAGATACACTCACAAATTTTAAAAGATAAATTTTTGGTCCATTTAGATTTTTATTTCAAATTGCGAACCCATTGAGATCCAAAATTGATACAAATTTTAACAAAAAATTCTGCCCAATATATACATATAAAAATATAATAAAAAGGAAAAATACTTTTTATTGGGGTCTGCCCCCCCCTCCCCACCGACATAGGTCCGCCCTAGCTAAATAGTGAATAATTATTAAAGGGTTATCGGTTGAGCTATGCCACATGGACATTAAAGAGTTATAACGTTTGATCCAAGACTTGTATGACAGAATAATATATGCTGGTTACAAAAAGTTGTCGAATTCTTATATAAATACCTAACTCAACAAAAAAGAAGAATATATTCCGAATTATTTCCTGTTGTTTCTTATGAGAAGTTACGTTGGTTGAAATTATAGTTAACTCGAACTTCGAATATGCCGGGTCCCTAAAAGAGCAATTCGCCAGAAATCCAACACCAAACTAATAACTGATTTGCCATAAAATCGACAATAAAAAAAGTTGGGAAGAAAAGTCACTTATGAAAAGTATGACAAAGCATTTCAAACCAAGAATTATAATCTTTTTACTAATTCTATCCCCGAATATATTGACAATATTAAAAATGATATTTTGTTGACAAACCATGGAAGCGGCAACTTGGCAGTTGGCACAGCGCATATATGAATCGGAGAATGTCATGCTGTGTTTGGTTTGAAGAACAATCCGGCAGGCATGAACATCAACATGGATTGATTTAATCAATCTCCGATTGCGTGTAATTTTATCTTGTAGAAATGTTTAGTAATTAAGTTGTTCTTTTATTTTTTTATTTTATTTTATGTGACTGTTTACATTGAAACACTATACTAGCATGATGAATCATGGTATGGTTAAAAAAAAGTAGAGTATATATTATTTTATGTGACTGTTTTAATGGCATGCTATTCTGATGGTCAACGCTCAACTGGTAGCCTAGGTGATGTGATTTCTACTTTGCTAGCACCAAAGACGGATTCAGAAATTTTTCATAGGGGGACACAATATAATTATAATTACAATTTACATCAAAGACAATTAGTAAAGCATATTGTTTTCTAAAATAATTAATACACAGCTTTTTAAAATAAAAAATAAATAACTACATAAAAAATAATTAATAGGGTACATTTTGATTTTTCTTAACCTAATTAAAATATAGTTTGTGTTAATTAAAGAAATACATAGTAAAAAAATAAAAAATAAAACAATAATAAAAAAACTTATGGGCCACGTGCCCCCATAAGGGGAGTAGCGTGCCTCAGTGTATGGTGACACTCGTAAATTCGAAGTTGCGTATCGTACTTTGCACTTAAAGTGGACGTCAATCCGACTTTGACCAAATTTTTGGTGGCTAAGTATTTAATTTTGGAGGAAATAAATTATAAATTAGTAATCTAGGTTTCGAGTAGATGTTCGAAATATTTTATATTTCTCAAAATCGAATTTCGGTGAGTGTGGAATTAATACACAAAGTTGGCCATATAAATATACATTATGTAAAGGGAGTTGAAAGTTTTTGCCTTGTCCACATAGAATATAAAGCATAGTTTATCCGAGTATAAATACTATAAGGTGTTATTAGTTGGATATACTATAATACATGTGGATGATCACAAGTGGGCCATACACGCGCCCCACCCTGGCCGACCCTTGGGGCCCGAGTTCTAGTTCATTATAATTTTGCCACTCGAAAATGGGCTTGGCCAAGATTCATATTTGTTGGACTATTTGGAGAGCCCAATGAATCCGGATAATGCGGTGTTGATTCATGTGATCATTTGAAGTTTGTAACTCCAACGGAGTGGTCGGCTCAAGTGGGATGTAACACTGATCACATCCATTTAATACCCACTAACTTGATTTTTACTCCCTGCATGTATTGGATGTGTTGCTATTTAAAGGCTTTTAAACTTCTGATTTTACGTACCCACAACATTCAACATTCTTACTTCAAAAATTAAACATTATTTACGCATTTTGAGTCCAAATGGCCAGTTCTAACATCTTCATCGTTGGAAGCATTACGTCAAACTATGAGCACTAGCCGGGCGTAATTGCCTTTATGGAAAGAGTCTCATCTCGATTGGCTTTCTAATTTTCAAAGACAAATTATGTAATATGGGTTCTATCGTTGTAATTTTCTGTTTCCGTTTTTACTTTGCCATTTTGATGGCATTCCTAATTACTATATTGTTGTAACAACAATAGCAAAGTAATTATCGAACTTCGAAATGGCGTCAAGTAGCGGAACCTTGATCATCCCTCCTGCTCAAGCCGAGAAATCAAAAAATTCATGAGTTTCGATTTCAGGAGGTGGCAACAAAAATGTTATTATACCTAACGACCCTCGGCTTGGCAAAATACTTGACCGAGGACGCTCATGTGGTGGTGAAGATAAAACTCATCTTTGAAAAACGCTGTGCGTTTGAAGCGTAGGGTTAGGGTGATTCCTTGTGCTATAAATATGTCCTAAAGGGACTTAGTGATGCAATTACAATGTGCAATGTGCGGTGAAAACCTCCAAATAGAGTTGTGGAAATCTTTGGAAAAGAAGTACAAAACCGAGGATACCGACACAAAGAAATTTATTGTCAAGATATTTTTGAATTTTGTGATGGTTGATTTTATAACCGTGATGGAACAAGTTTAGAAGTTCCAGTTTAGCTATACTGAAATCTCTGCCAAATGAATGGCCTTGCCAAATGTATTCCAAGTGGCGATTTGATTGAGAAATTACCCCAAGTGGGGGAATTTTAAGAATTAACTCAAATATAATAGAAAAAGGATGGGACTAAAAAGGATCTAATTGTCAAACTCGGGATTGATGAAGACAATAGGAGGATTGCTCTAACTCCGGGCTTGTCCCTATGGAAGTCAAAAGTCAATTTGATGGAGCACGGGTCGTCAAGTAATTCAAAGAAAAGGCTTAATGATAACGGCAAGAAACTAGCGGCTAGAAAGTTCAGGGAACTTGCTACAACTACTGACAAACTCGAACCATATGGCAAGGACTATCGTCAATCAAAGAAAAAGAAAATTAAGCCATAGTTCAATGCCAATGTGGTTGAACAAAGGGAACGACCGCGTTGACATGTCGGTGGTGGTGTTTGAAGCCAACTTGCTTGATAACCCAAAAGAATGATTTATGGATACGGTGCCACTTGCCAAGTCTGCATTCGATCGAGATACATTCTCCTCTTACATCCCATCGACCAGAATCAAGCTTCACATGGGGAATCGTGCCTCTTCCGATGTTCTTGGCATAGGTACAAAGGTGTTGAAGCTTACTTTGGGCAAGGAGTTGAAGGCGAAAGATATCTTTGCGTGTCCAAGACATCCGAAAGAAATCGGTTTTGGGTTCATTCTTTGCCAACCATTGGTTTAGGCTAGTATTTGTGTCCGAAAAGTTTATACTTTGAAAATGAATAGTTTCTTGGTAGGGGTTATCTAGACAATGGACTGCTCAAAATGAATGTAATATTTGTATGCTATTTTGGCAATGAAGTGAATAAGAATACATCTTCTTTTGTTCACATTGTCGAGTGCTCGATTTATGATATATTAGATTATGAAATGTAAATCTAAATGCTATAAAAAGATAGGTAAATTTAGAATTAATTAATTTACCTAAAGTAAACTCACAAAGAAAATGTGAAGTTTGTGTTGAAGCCAAAATGACTAAGTTACTATTTTAATCGGTTGAAAGGAGCACTATACCTTTGAATTGATACACACGGATGTATGTGATCCGAAACTTGTGCAAACTAAAGGTGGTAAAAAAGTATTTCTTTACTTTCATTGATGATTGCACAAAGTTTGCTACTTATGTTTGTTAAGACACAAAGATGAAGCTTTGGAAGCTTTTAAAAATTATAAAAATAAAATTGAAAATCAACTTGACATACTGATTAAAATAATTGAAATGATAGAGGTGGCGAAAAAATTGCACCATTTGAAGAATTGTGTACCCAATCGGGCATAATTCATCAAACAACGACTCCATATTCACCACAATCTAACGATGTTGTTGAACGCAAAACGGACTCATAAAGAAATGATGAATGTCATGTTGATTAGTTCCAAATTATCCCGAGAATATGTGGAGGGAAGTTGTTTTAACAGACCAACCACATATTGAATAAAATACCACTTAATGGGAAAGATAAGACTCCTTAGGAGTTGTGGAAAACCATAAGCCTTCTTATAATACCCTAAAGTGTGGAGGTGTTTGACTAAGATAGCAATATCTGAACCAAAATAAGTTAAAATTAGACCAAAGACACTTGATTGTGTCTTTGTGAGATATGCATACCAAAGTAGTGCATGTCGATTTATGAAACATAAGTCGAAAAATCCGAAATAATCAAGGTTCCATAATCAAATCAAGGAATTTTGTATTCTTTGGGGATGTCTACCCTTGTAGAAAAAGGTATAAGTGAGTACTAATAAAAGAACTCACAAAACTTCAAGTGGTTCAACACCAAGTAGTGAAGAACCGAGACGAAGTAAGATGTCTAAGACGACTAAGTCTTTTGGACATGATTTCATAACATTTATGTTAGATGGTCTCGATTAAAGAGGCTCTAAGTAAACTAGATGCTCCGCTCTAGCAAGAACCTATCAATAGTGAAGTTGAGTCCATTATGCGAGAACCATACTTGGTAGTCGGTTGATATCTCTGATGGTCATAAACCTTAGGATGTAAATGGATCCTAAAGAAGAAGTATAAAACAGATGGAACTATTGATAAGTTTAAAGCTCGGATGTAAATGGATCCTAAAGAAAAAGTAAACAGATGGAACTACGATAAGAATAAATCTCGGCTTATGGCCAAAGCCTTTAAACAAAAAGGAGGTATGATTTATTTGATACATATTCTCCAAGAACGAGGATTGCATCTATTCGGGTGCTTTTCGCTATTGCCGTTTTCCACAATCTAGAGATCCATCGGATGGATGTCAAGACTATGATTCTGAATGGAGAGATAGATCCTGAAATCTACATGGAATAACCTGAAGGGTTTATTGCACCCGGTCCAAAAAGAAGGTGTGCAAGTTAATAAGATCATTGTACGGACTAAAATAAGTTACGAGATAATGGAATCTTAAATGTGACAATACAATATTGTCAAATGGATTTATAATCAAGGAGTGTGATAAATGTGTATATGACAAAGGGACGTCGAAGCATTTTTCGAGTTTGTCTATACGCAGACAATTTGTTAATCATGGGCGTAGTTATGATTCTATCATGGACAATAAAAGAATGTTAAGAGAAACTTTGACATGAAGTATATGAGAACTGAGATGTGATCCTATGGATAACAATCAAGAAAACTCCCGATGGAATTATCTTGTGGCAATCCCATTATGTGGAGAATGTGCTCAAGAAATTCAATCATTTGATAGTTCATCGTCAAAGACGCTCATTGGTTTAAGTGTTAATCTAGTTGCAAATAAAGCGAAGCGGTGGCTCATATAGAATACTTATGTATGATAGGCGGTCTAATGTACATCACCATATGTACACGTCCGGACTTAGCCTATCATGTAAACAAGTGGAGTAGGTTCACGAGCAATCCAAGCCATGAGTATTGAAAAGTGTTAACCAGGGTGTTAAAATACTTGAAGTATACCTTGTATTATGGGTTGTACTACTCGAGATATCTAGATGTACTTGAAGGGCATAGTGATGCTAGTTGCATTTCAGATTCGAAAGGTTCTTATTCTACTAATGGATACATATTCACCATTGGATGTGGTGCAACATCGTGGAAGTCCATGAAGCGGACTTGTATGGCTCGGTCAACCATGGAATCTGAGTTTATAGTTTTGCTTAAAGCTCGGAGACATAATACCATAAGAAAATTGATCTCAAACAGTGTAATGTCAATCACTACGTAAAGTCAAATGACAATTTGGTGACCTTGATAAATGGGATGAATCGAGATCAATTGAGTAAATTGCTAGAAGGAATGGGCTTAAAATCTACAAAGTAAAATAACCATCGCAGTGGTAACCTAACCATGATGAGTGGAGATACCAAGAACTTGGTTTAATGGGAAAACTAAGTTATGAAGGTTATGTTGTAAGACTTGGAATCATTGTTTCAACCCATCCCTGGAAAGCAAAGCCAAGTGTTGAAACGCTTGCAAAGTTGTGGTGGGCTAAGTCATTTGACTTTTAATGATTCCTACACCTCGTTAAGGTTGAGTATGGAAAGATACTCGAATAGATGATCACCTATGTAAGTGAGAAGTGTGGGCCGCTTCAAAATAATACTTATGAATCCAAAGAGGTGTTCATGGCGAAATGGACACAAAACGTGAGAACATAAAGTGTTGAGAACTTATTGTAAAGATCGTTGACTCGGTATACACCAAGGAGGAATATTTCAAGGCATTAAATCAACTAAGCCGCCAATTTACACGATGGTATTGAGTCTTGACTATGGAAGGTTCAAAATCACAAGCTACCTTTTTCGGATGCAATATTGTTTCTTGGGGACTGGTTTGCGTGTCCGCATTCATACATGCATTAATTCTCACTCATGTAGGAGATTGTTGGAAATTTGATTTTAATAAAGTGGGCGTCGACATGACTTTGACCATTTAATTCTCGGAAAAATTAAATTATAAATTATTAATATACATTTCGAGTAGATATTCGTAGTATTTTATATTTCTCAAAACCAAATTTTGTTGAGTGAGAAATTAATACACGAAGTTGGCTACACGAATAGGCATTATGTAAAGAGAGTTGAAAGGTTTTTTTCCTTGTCCCACATAGAATATAAAGCATAGTTTATCCTTGTATAAATACTAGAAGGTGTTATTAGTTGAATATACTATAACACAAGTGGATGACCACAAGTAGACCACACGCGCGTGCTTAGAGCTGGGTATGGGCAAGCCCTATGGGCCCGGGTCCAGGTTCAAATGGGCTTGTCCCATATTCAAATGATTGTTGGACTATTTGGAGAGCCCAATGAATCGGACATTGCAGGTGTCCGGATTCGTGTGATCGTTATAGTCTCAGTAACTCCAGCGATGTGGTCAACTAAAGTGGGAAATAACACCGACTGCTACAACCAGTCTAATGCCCACTAACTTGGTCATTACTCATTTGCAAGTGTTGGATATGTTGCCAATTTAAAGGCTTAGCTAGACTTTGCGATTTTACACACAACATTCAACATTCTTACTTCAAAAGTTAAACATTATTTCGCATTCCCGTATTTTTAGTCTAGCGACAAGTTCTAACATCTTCATGTTTAAAGGATCTTTTGTGTTAGGAGTGCTACTACACAAAAGACGTAAGCGTTTCATCTTTGGAAGCAATATGTCGGACCGTGAGCACTAGCCGGGATGTAATTGCTTTGCAAAAAAAGTTTCATCTCAACGCGACTTTCGATATTCATTCAAGATGGATCCTATAATAGATAAGTTACTGCTCTTTGTAATTTTCTTTTTTTTTTACTTTGCCATTTAAAGGCAATCCCGATTACTATTGTAATGACAGGGGCTATCCCGAATGGGCCTTTTCCTCATCCTTTTCCTTTGGGCTTTCCATCCGCGTCGCTACTCATGGACTTCCCACCGCTGGAAGTGGGTTTCATACATTTCCCCACACTCGAATCTAGAACCTTCGTGCCTAAATACGAGTTCTAAGAGTGCGAGTACCACCAATTGAGGTGGGAAAGGCATGAAACCCACTTCTAGGGGTGGGAAGTCCATGAGTGAAGACGCAGATGGAAAGCCCAAAGGAAAATGTTAAGGAAATAAAGGCCCATTTGGGATAGCCCCTATTGTTACAACTATACTATTGTAAACATCATCACGTACCATAAAAAAATATTCTTGTATAATCGAGATTTTCTCAAATATATATATATATATATATATGATCATGATAATCTTTTCACTAAAATGCAAGTATACGGTGTAGCTAGTAGATAGTAGCGAGCAAGGTCGTATTCCTTAGGGATTGAATACCAAATAATTAGGTTATAGTGAATATCGTATTCCAAGTCATCAAAAATCACAAAAGTATTTATATCTACTCTAAACCCAAAATTAACAAGTAAAATATTTATAAATTTATAAAGACCCGAGCTCACAAGTTTTCAACAAATATGAAAGCAACTCTAGGCACATAATCTCAACATGCTTTTTCAATATTAAATTCAATCAATGTTTATCAAAACCAATTCTTGTGTTTCTATGGGTTCAATTCCTAAACTAGTTTATTCCCCCTCCCGAAGAAAATAAATAGTAAATTAATATCAATTGCTAGCATCCCTACTCAACAATTAATATCAACTCAAAAGATCTCAGTGATTTGAAGTACTCCCCACAAATAGTTATAAGCATTCCAACTTTATACCCATTTATGTCTCAATTCAATTTTCGTATGTTAGAACTTATCTCCGAATTATTAATTAACAAATATGACATACAAATTATTGGTCAAATAGTCTACAAGAAAAGAGCATTCGAATTCATATAATATAACATAAAAACCAATTAAGAAAAACAATCAATATTGATTTAACATGAATCCATAATTTTGATTATGCCATGGGATCGAATGATTAGTCCAACATATTTGACTACAAATTCATAGACAAGCTTGAAATCAAATAGTTTGATATCGTTTAAGTCCAAACAAGAGATCTAAACTAAGAAGATAGAACCCTTCTTGTCGATGAAATCTTCTTCGTAGTCTCGAACCCTTGTGCTTCCGTAAATGTGAAAGGCCTTATAGTTTTCTTTGTTGATTAGTGCCTTCCTCTTACTAGTGTGTAGATTTGTGTAACCCTTGTGTATTTTGATGTATTTTCTGATGTATCAAGTTGTTTTTTCATCCAAGGCTTGGTCCCCTTTTTATTGGTGCTTTGATAGATCACTAGTAGAATCCCGACGGAATTAGGAAATAAAATCGGGACGCAGAGCAAACCACACGGCCGTGTGATTTCACACGGCATACCGTTTAAGTGGTCTTTCTCTCTATTTTTGCACGAACAAGTCACACAACCATGTCATTTCACACGATCCGGTCGTGTGCTTCGTCTTTGAAATTCTTCCCTCGAACAAGTCGCACGGGCGTGTAAAAATACACGAGTACAATTTACACGATCTTGTGAATCCACATGAGCCGACAAAGTGATTTGCTTTTCATTGTTTTCTTTGCGTATTCGATCGTCTCTTTGCATTCGTCATTCTTGTTCGGCCATCTAACTCATATCTTCTCATTTTAACTCCGTTCATCTAAAAATACAAGAACTCGCATATCATGCCCTTTTAAGAAAACCAAATAAAATGCATTAAATATACATGCAAATACGTCGATTATATATCAAAATAAGCCCCTAATGCATGTATATTTTCACATCAAATTCTCCCAAAGTTAAACCATTGCTCGTCTTGAGCAAAACGAAAAAAAAAATAAGGGGTAAATAAAACACACAAGAATACTATAAACACTTAATCTCAATCAAATTAATATTCTAGCAAACATACAATTCATCATCAAAAAGTCATCAATCACAAATTCGACATAATTATTACTTATTTGGGTATTCGACATCGCGACACACAAGAAATAGTGTATCACTCAACTCTCAAAGTAGATGGGACGTGCTTACGCTTAAATCAATTCAATGACGCAGAACTACCGTAGGCCTACAAATCATCTAACATCTCTACAACTTAAGTGTGTACAATTTAAGAATAAAAAGGACGTTTTCTTTGATTGTAATGTAGACTCTTTGGTAACGGCAGGAAAAATTTTGATTAAGTGACTTAACTTGAGCAAATAGAATGTAAGTACACGGACTTTCAATTCATGAACTCAATTTCATCATAAAACTCATTCTTTCGAATTATTTTCTTTTTCATCTCATACTCCACCCTTTTTTCATCTTTTTCATTCTTAAGACTTTTTGTCTTGTTTCTTTTGCCTCTCAAGCTCTCAATTTTTCAAAATTTCAGCAATTTTCTCTTCTTTTCTTCTTCTTTTTGCTCGATTTTTTTCTTTTCTTTTTCATTCAAATTTTTGGTTTTCTTTTCGAGTTTCATCATCCTTTTACCTATTTACTTGTTCATCGCTATTTCATGTCAACATTCTTTCTTAACATTTAACCACAAATCCCTCAAAATATCTCTCTATAAGCTCAAGCTTTGGGGATAAAATTTATTTTTAAGTTCAATGCTCAAAATGTGGTGACAATAAAAAAAGTTTAGACTCAAAATGGCTAACTAAGGAATCATGAGTTCATAGATAGACTTTTTAGCCTAAAGTAGCTAAAACAAAAATAGCCTTAAATCATCTTCAAAAATTGCATATACATGTGGTTTCAATAAATATATCATTGGAAGTTCTAGAGTTCTAACAATCGGAATAACACACTCAAGAAACAATTGTAAGACGCACAATATAAAAGCGAAAGTTAAAGGGACAAAAACTCATAGCTTATTTTTCGCATAATGCTCAAACCAAGTACTTATAGTAAACTCATAGGCATAATTCTCAATCAATGCCAAACATGCAAAAGATATCTTCTCAACAATTCATCACATAATTCATCAAATACTTATTTTCATGAAACCAAGTACTTATAGTAAAATCATACAAAGCTTTTTTGTACTAATTTTATTACTAATCCTAACTCACACAAAGACAATAAACATGTTAAAGCGACAAACGTGCTAAAACAAAAATATTAAACGTGCTAAGGCAAACCAAATAAAAAAAAAAAAAAGATTTTAAATTTTTTATGCAAATTTTATGCTTCTACGTGCAACCTAAATGCAATGCAAACATGCAACAAGATTTAATCACTCATTCTTGACACCCTCCCAACTTAAATTATGATTTGTCCTGAATATATGAGAAAATTATTAAAAGAAAGAGTAATGCGTAAAAATATTCACATGGATCACTGTGGTGGAGGAGGTACAAGATAGTGGCCCCGATGGATGTGCCACTAGTCCATACGAGACATTATCTCGCACTCTGTTGTTCTTCTTGTGTGATTGTATAAAAACGTTGCAAATACTCGGTGTGATACTCATCAACTGTAGTCGTTAATCGATAAAGGTGTCATCCATCAACGAGCCCATATTGACCTCCAATCGCTCAAGCCTATCACTCAAAGTCCCCATGCTGACTACCTCCTTGCTTAGAGGATTCCGGTCTATCTCTGTCTCATCCCGAGTGCTCGTCTTGAGTAGCGCTTGTTTGCTCTCCCCTCATCAACCAATTACCCATATCCCGAATCGAGGTGGCATCCAGATTTGGGAGTTTAATGTTAATCCTATCCGGATGAAGTAACCAATAATTACGTCCATCAAACCTAAAAATCGTCATTGGGGTCAAGATCAAATCAATCTTTTGCCCCCATCCGCATTTAATACCCATTAAAATTCACATTAAAATACTCGCCAATAGGTGTAATTAGCCCTCCAATGTATATCCCCCATTTTCCTTGCTTTTTCACCCTCTCATATTGTCTAGCGATGCCCCGTCATTGGGCACCACCTCGATTCCCGAAGACATACACCACAAAATAAACAATTCATCAACACGAATGACCCCTTTGCTATACTCTCTTGTGAATACCGTTTCCGCCAATGTGTCTTGAACATAGCGAAAAATGGGATTCCTAATACTAGACGCCTTAAAGGTACCTGGTGTAAATATTCTTGGCCCCGTAATATCCTTCCAAAACCTGAGCATATCAAATCCTCATGCTCCTCAACCCCATAAGCCGAAGTTTGATAAATAGCATTTATATCATCAATCGACAACACTCTCAAATCATTCGCTAATCAATCAAACATCCAATCTTATTTAGTAAGAGCAAGTTCATCGGGGTACCTTGTTGAATCAAACATCCAATCTTCATACGAATATACCATATAGGTAGTCAAATTCTCATTCAACATCACATCCCAACAAATTCGCCCACACAAGGCGCAAAAATCATTCAACGATCCCAAATTTAGTAAGAGCAAGTTCATCGGGGTACCTTGTTGAAATCATATTTTTGTTGTCGAGCGCCTCCCATCGAACCCGGTGCACCTCGTCTGTGAGGATAACATTGTAGTATTCCGGTTTTCTCACCTCATATTCCTAGGCATGAGTTTGGGCTCCAGTGTGGGTTCCCTCATTCTTCTTGTGTTTCTACTAATCCCCCATTCTCCTCCTATTGAATCCAATGATGTGGGTTTGAAGCTTTTTGAAAACCTAAAATATGAGATTAAACTCCCCAAACTTGAAGAAGAACAAGAGAAAGTTGAGAAATTGGAAGAAATTTATGATGGGTTTCTTGAAATAGAGAAGTATTTGTGCCCTAGCTTGAAGATTTGAAGTTGAATGTAATGAATTTAGAAGATGGAATGGGGTATTTGTAAGGAATTTTTAGCTTTTAGTGTTTGGAAGGGAAAAAGTGGGATAAAATTGAGTGTTTGAATTTTAAAAGGGAAAGAAAAATTAGACAGTCAATTCACATGGTCCATGTGAAACTACATGGGCGGACCATGTGCGGTGTATGTATCTTTAACTGTCTCTCGGTTTGACCGAATACACGGCCAGGCACCGTGTATTCGGTCTCTATAAATCATTTCACACACGGCCGTGTAAATTGTCACACGGCCGTGTATTTGTTTTTTTTTTTCAATTTTTTCATTTTTAGATAAAACCTGGAGTTTGTCGTGACGCCTCATATACAACAACTCACAAAAATAAACAAAACAAAAATAAAGTTAATAATAAAATTAAAATCAAATTGAACAAAGACGATTAAAAATAATAATTTGGGTTGCCTCCCAAAAGCGCAATGTTTTACGTCTTGACCAAACGCCGTTTAGGAATGACAATTACACGGCGGGTTTGGTAAAATCCGGGACCCGCCCGCCCCACCCCGCTTTAGACCCGCGACTTGAAAATTAAATCAATTCGACTTAAATTAATTATATACGGGCGGGTCCATAAGACCCGATATCCGCCCGGACCCAATGGATTTATACAAAATGGACCCACGACCCGGGACCTATTTGACTGGTTTGGACCCACCCCGAATGGGGCGGCTTTAATGCGGGGCCACTTTTTGACCCGCTCTATTGCCATTCCTAATCGATTCCTATTATTATTGTCATCGAATCGTGGCGTTTGTTGTTTTTAGGCCCCCCATTGCGTGTCACTCATCGACGAATGACATCGCACTTCTCTCGATTAAGTTCCATAATGCTTGGGAATTAGCCATTTTGGTGCTAGCCTCGCACTGCTTTATAGCGATTTGGGCTACTTGTATTTTCAAAGACTTGATTTTGCATTAACGTTCGTGTTCGGCTAAGTAACTCCGCTCCTCTATCCTGTCTACCTTTGCTTCACTATTATTCAATTTAATTACTGGTTTCTCCGATAAACGAGGATATCATTTGTTCTGCAAATGCTTTCTTTTTTACTTGGACTCCTTGTGCCTTGATTACCCGATTAAAACCCTGGAGGTGGCAAAGAAAACGTTTATGTTATTAGCATAAGAAAAGTTTTCATGGTTTCGAAGCCTCGGATGGTAATGTGTGGGTGCCTGATTATTTCGGTAATTGTTGTTGAAGTTCATTTTCCCCACAAAGTTCGCCTCTTCTTCAACAACTCGTAGAATCTCTAGAGTCAATTCTTCGCATCGCATCTAGTTTCATGTTAAGCACAAACACTTGTTCGTGAGCATGGCAACCTTATCCTCATCTTGAACCTCCGCCACACATATGACATTAGATCTCTGGATGGCCAATGGCAACTATTGTTTGCCATCTCCTCTAGTAACTCTAGTGCCTCATCCGAATATTTCCCTAGTAGTGAACCCCAGATACAACATCTATAATAGTTCTTGTGTTACCACTCAAACCATTATAGAAAAATCGTACTGCTGGTAATCGGGATATCCATCTTGAGGCACTTTCTCAACAATTCCTTAAATATGTCCCATGCTTCATATAACGGTTCTGCATCTAATCGCCTAAATCAAGGATTACTTTTCCATTACAACGTCTTACTTGGGGGAAATACTTATCCCAAAACTATTGACTTAGTTCACCCAATTTCTTTGTCGGGTGGTGTCAAAAGAGCATAACCATCCCTTAGCCTTATGGTGTAGAGAGAATTCAAAAAAGCGCGCATCGAATGGTATCCTCGAAACACCATTCATCTTGAAAATATCGCAAATATCTAAAAATATCAACAAGTGCGCATTTAGATCCTCAACGGCTCTCCCAAATTGGTTTTGTGAAACCATTTGGATCAACGCATGTTTTAGTTCAAAATTGTTTGTGTTAATCGGCGGATGGCTCAAACCCCCATACCATTGACTAACTTATGGCTAGAAATAGTCTCGACCGCCTTCTCGAGGGCCTCTCCTTGATCCGGTTCCATCCATTCGCCCCGGTGGCGCTACTCGTTATTTCCCGTTATTCACACCGTCCCGATTGTTCCCATCAGCCATCGTTTTAGATCTTTTTCTTAATTGTTTTGCTCTTTTTTTGATCTCTAGGTCAATGGGTATCGGTTGGATATATTTGATGTGTTATCATGCACTACCCGCACTCAACACAACAACATTAGAACCAAAGAGCAAATAAGAAATAAAAAAAAAAAAAAAAAAAAAAAAATAAAAGAATAAAAGAATGAAAAATATTGCTTCAACTAAGATTGAACTACCTATTAGTATATCTAAGTTTAATCCTTCAATCCCCAAAGAACGGCAAATAAAACTTGATCGTGAAAATCGTTTCACCGAATCGCAAGTGTACAATGTAGCGAGGAGATACAGAGAGAGCAAGGACGTATTCCTCGGGATTGAATACGAAACACTTAGTGATAGTAAATGTCGTATTCTAATTTTATTGAAGCGATTAAAATCACAAAATTATTTATTATCTAAACTAATCATATATTAACAAATAAATAACTAAATCTTTAAAGACCCTGACTCCACAAGTTTTCAACAAATACAATAGCAACCCTAGGCATATAATCTCAATATGCTTCTTCAATATTAAATCTAATTAATGTTTCATCAAAACTAGTTTAATTGTATCTATGGGTTCAATTCCTAAATTAGGTTATTCCCCCCCTCAAGCAAATAAACGGTTGAATAATACCAATTGGTAGCATCCATACTCGACAATTAATATCCTCTCCCAAAAGATCTTTGAATTGAATTAATCCCTACAAATAGATATAAGCCTCCCGACTCAATACCTATTTATGTCCAATTCGATTCTCGTTCGTTAGAACTCATCTCTCGAATTATGAACTAACAAATATGATATGCAAATTATTGGCCAAATAATTTACAAGGAATAAACATTTGAATTCATATGATAGAACAAAAAAACCTATTAAGAAAACAATTAATATAGTTTAGCATGAATCCACAATTTTGATTATGCCTTAGGATCATTATGTTTTAGCCTAACATATTTTACAACAAATTCATACACAGCTTGAAATCAAATAGTTTGATATTGTTTAAGTACAAACAAGAGATCTAATAAAAAGATAGAACCTTTTTTGTCGATGGATCTTTCTTCAAGTCTCGAACTCTTGTGCTTCCGTAGATGCGAAAAGCCCCGTGGTGTTCTTTGTTTATTAGTGCCTTCCTCTCGTAAGTATGTCAATTTGTGTAACCCTAGTGTATTTTGATGTATTTTCAGATGTATCAAGTTGTATTTTCATCCAAGGCTTTGTTTCTTTTTTTTTAGGTGCTTTGAGAGATCATTGGTAGAGTCCTTGCGGAATTTGGAAACAAAATCAAACGCAGAGCAAACCACAAGACCGTGTGATTTCACACATGCACCATGTAAGTGGTTTTGCTCTCTTTTTTGTCACGAACAGGTCACACGGTCGTGTCATTTCACACGGTTCGGTCGTTTACTTCGTTTCAAATTCTTCCCTTGAACAAGTTGCAAGGGCATGTAAAAACACACGAGTACAATTCACACGGACGTATGAATCCATACGAGCTGACCGTGCAACTTGCTTTTCGTTGTTTTCTTCACGTATTTGATCGCCTCTTTGCATTCGTCATTCTTGTTCCGCCATCTAATTGATATCTTCTCATTTTAGCTCTGTTTCCTATAAAACATTATAAGAACTCATAGTATCATGCACTTCTAAGGAAACCAAGTAATATACACTAAATATACATGCAAATGCATAAATTATATATCAAAATAAGCCCTAAATGCACGTATATTTTACACGTAACTTATTCCCGAATTTGTTTTCCATCTTTTTGACTTGCTAAATACGAAATCATATATTCTTTTAATGAAAAAAATAGAATATGACATATATGTCCAATATACTTGTAATTATATCATTAATTTTATTTAACTTAATTATGGTATGCATTGATTTTTTAATTTAGGTATGTCTAATTAGTATAAAATACTATACACCTGGATTTGGAAGATTTTAAAAAACGAAGAAAAGTAGTTTGTTGACCGATATTATTGTGATTTATCATTAATTTTATCCATTTTAATTTTGGTATGCATTAACAATCTAATTTATAAATGAACAATCGCATAAATGAATAAATTCCAAAAGATCTATAGAAAATGTGACACCCCACTTCTCGGATAACTATGTAATATCATCACAATGGCATTAATGGAACAATTGGAATTTTAGAAATTGCATTGGTAAGGATTAATTATAGCATTATTTACCAAGTAAGAACTTATTTAATCATTATGTTAAATTAATTTTAGGTTCGATGATCCATATTTCATAAGAAACTCAAATGTATTCAAGAGACACTTAGCCATGTATTAAAAATAGTATTTCTATTCACCACTTGATTATTAATTTCAAAATAGCGGTTGTCCGTGAAAGAACAAGCTTCAACAACTTTAGTAGCAAAATTATGCAACAACATGCTTATTAATTTTTGCGGCTGTTTAAGCAAATTTAGGTTTGCAAAGAACTGACAATGACTGTTTTTGCGACTTTTGATTTGCGGCTTTGGTAGTAGTTGTGCGGCGACTGCTTCATCAGCTTAAATTGATTTGTAGTCGCTTCTATTGCGTCGTCAGGTGCAACCAAAAGTTTTTTGAAAACTATAAATAAAATGTTCCTATTATTTTTCGCCATTCGTAAATAAATAAATTTCAGTTCTTTTCATATTTTTCATATACTCCCTATTCCCATCTTCATAGTATTCCTATTTATTTCCAACACCATCACGACCTCATAGTAAATGCCATCATGAGTTATCTCCGGAGTCATTGTCGAGTCGAAGATAGTGAAGGATTAGTGGCATGATTGCCCCCGCTCAAACGAAGATCTCGAACCAAAGGTGGGTAAAATGTTATTTTCCTAAAAAAACTAGGTTTACTTTCATAAATTTCATGGTATTAGCTATTTCTTGAACTTCATGACATTAAACTATTTTATAATTTCACAAAGATAATTAATCTCATGATATAAGATGTTCTATGATTATTTTTGTTTTGTTAAGCAAAACATAAATTGTATCATTCTCGGTTTGAATTTACATTTTCATTTGTATTATAACTCTTGTAAATGTCTCGACTTGGCCTTTAGGCAAATAAATGTCATTTTGACAAAATATTGATTTGCTGAGTCTATTGCGGTGTGGGTAGGTTAGATATTGGATTGAACATGTTGCCCGCGTCCCTGTTAACCGCCCATATGCCTATTCCAACTTTCTCGTCAGCCGAGTCGGGCGAATTTGGGTCGTAGAAGGTATATTCCGGAGTATGACGATCTCTATGTAAAAGTCCATAGCTTAAGGGACGCTAAGCCAATGAAAGGATAATGTGACCAAGCTTCCGCCAAATACTATTTAGGGGTTATAAGGAGAACGAACAAGTTCCGCGGTCTCGATCAACACCGATCCTATGTTTATGTTTGGATCGATTGATATCGATGATCTATTTTTAAAAACTGAGATATCTCTATTTGAAAAGCAAAATCTTTACTTCAAAACTGAGATATCCCATTATTTGTTTACCGTACTCGATTAACCATTATATAATGTTCTTTCCATCATTGCTAGTATTAAAATCGATTGATCATTACGGTAAATAAATCTTCTATGCATCTTAATCCTAGATATCTTTTTGCCACCCTAAATACCTTGCTCAAGCTCATAAATATCTTTTTCTTTTAATTAAACAACTACTCGCATTCCCTACCCCAACCCACTTAGCTCGTTTTGCTCACCCATAATTTTTTGAAAAACTTTTCAAAGACTAGACATTATGAGATCGACGAGACCGACATGATACTTCTAAATAAGGATTGACCCAACCTAGCATATCATTTTAGACTTATTTCTCAAGATTTGAATAATGTAATTATTTTATTTAGTAAAGATATGTTAATTGTATTCAAACTTCTCTTTCTTTCTCTACCTCTCTTTTCTCTTCCCACTCTCTAAAAACCCTAAAACTTTTAACTCTTCCCCTCCATCCCCATCCCGGCCGCCCCCTTCCCCTCCTCCCCACCCCTCCCTCTTTCCTCCTCCTCCTTCCTTTATCCCCTCCCTTCCCCAACCATGTTTGATGATGGAGCCAATGAAGGTATATCCCTTGTGTTATCCGGAGGTGATCGGTTTTCCGATCGAGAGTGGAGGCAAGTCGAAGGTCGGAGCTACAGAGAGGAGAGTTGGAGCCGGGTAGGTGATGGGTTGCCGCCATGGTTAAAGATCGGGTGAGGGAGAGGCATTTTTCTTTTCCATTTTTTTCGATTTTTCTGTTTTTTTTTTTTTTTTTTGTCTTTTTTACAGGTTGATTTGCGAAACTCGTAGGCGATCGGTAATTTCAGGCTTGCGGTGCGTGTAGTAGTAGCTCGTGCCCAGATTTGTTCGAGTTGGGTAGTCTCCCTGAGTGCCTTAGTCCTCCTTTCGGAGGTAGTTTAGTTTCCTTTGGAGTTCTTAGTTTTTATTTGTTTTTAGTAGTTTTTTGTTTTGCTCCTCGAATTACGGTGGTTTTACCTCTCGTACAGAGTTCTCCCCTTGACATGTATCAATGTATGTATGTTCAAGGTGGTCATTTGCCGATTGGCGTGTAAGTTTATTTGAGTAATGAATATATTTCTATCGTTTTAAAAAAAAAGATATGTTAATTGCAATTTTATGGATTTATAGACTTCCGTGTATCTATGGTTTTTATAAGAGCTCTTGTCGACACTAAACATGTAATTATCGGAGTTGTACTTCATTCGATGTTATTCTATTGGGATATGAAATTGGGGTATGGCAATTATGTTATCGAGCTTGGGTGTAAAGGAACTACACCTAAGCTAAACCATGATATGATCTTTTAGCCTGTGATGGGTTAATGGTAATCGATGATAGACTTAAGATTTGATCGAAACAACGAATATACATATTTGATTGATTAATTTCTAGTATACCAACTTAAGTATCAAGTATATTTAGGAATAACCGAAAGACGGATGAGAAAGATCCTATGGCGAACCATTTAGGTGAAATTCACCATCCTTTTGAGAAATGTTTATATCTATTGGTATATGTTATGTAATCGATGTGCTATTTAACCATTTGATGGGCCATCATCATTAAGTGCTTTTAAGTGATGATCACCGATATAATGAGACTATATTAGAAAGAAATATTTTGGGATACTAGCATATGAACCTAATATGTATTCTTATTAGTAGATAAGCAAAAAAGCGAGTAGTAGTATAATATCATAGGTATATGAGTGGTTTATGAATAAATCTTTACTTAAGGATAAGGAAATAAAAATTAAGAATGTTATCGACGCTTTATTTGGAGAAAAACTCCCTTATTTAAGATTTTGAGAATGATTTATCGTCTCAAATTACAAACTATTGTGGACATAAGTTTCAATCGATCTTGTACATTTTATTGAGAAACTCCAAGTATTATTTATCCAGAGAGAAAATGAGAAAAATAAGTACCACTATTAACACGCTTATATTGCCATTTTCCTTAAAAAGATTAATCGATAATAGTTTAACTAGTCACAAAAATCAAGATTGTTTTTAGAGTTTGATTTATAAAATTGATTACTATAGGTTGAATTTCATAGGAAGAATATAATTATTTGAGATACACCTAAGTGGATTAGTTACTTAATTCGACTTGGTCTATTGATTAGTTACTGTTGGAATTGTGCTTATGTTTAGGTCTTTCCAGATGGAACACTCGATTTGAAATAATATTCCTATACCAATTGAGGTATCTATCATGCTCGAAATAGCCTCCGGAATACAAGAATTACTAAGAACTCTATACTTGACACCATTCTTAGCAAAGAATTGCTAAACGAATGGTAATATAGAGATTGGTATATGATTAAGCAATATAAGTGTACAATTGATGCATAGTGACCACGTAGTCGTACTATCGGATATAGATAACCATTGGTTTGGATAGACAATAGCTCTTTTGGACTTAGCGCTAATACTTGAATATTATCTTCTGGATTATATATACATGACCATAGAAACAATGTATAATATAATCAATAGGTGAATGAAGCTATCTTTTGTATAATTATTAGTTAGGTTCTATTGTGTTTGAGTATAAGACCTCAAATTTAGTTTCTTGTTGATACTTGAGTTTAATATAGAAAATGGACTTGTGACCTTGAATCTATGTTTACATGGATTGAAATAAGATAGTAGTAAAATCATGCATACTTGGGTGACCAAATCATTGTTAGATATTTTAACTCATTAATTACTTTCTGAGACTAAGCTATGAATTTTAAATTAGAGTTATGAAAGATTATTCACTCAAACTTAAGGAGAAACCGATAGGAAATTTATTCTTAAGGTAAAAAAAAGGATACTTGATATAAATAAGTGATTCATAATTAGGTTTTAAACTTTTGGTGATTTCATAATGATTTCAACCAAAGGGTAAGTTTATTGGTTTTGGTATCTCTAGGATGTAGACTAAGGTTTTAACTTATTGAAATTGTTATAGTTATTTTTGAAGTCTATGTGAGACTATAAGGGTAAAGGAATTAGAATGAAACTTAAGAATCGTTAGACTTATGATCTCATATGCATCGAACAACACTTTTCTGTAGATTCAAGGAATACTCAATAGAACTTTTGAGTCAAGATATACAATTATGATTAAGTCATTATTTCTGGAAGGTAAGAATTTGGTTTCTTTAGTACATATGGTAGTTGGATTATCTATTGATTTAGTTAATAGAGTATATTAATAATCTTATTGTCGAAATTTAACATTTAAGAATGATTCATTCAATAAAAGAATGATATAGTCCGGAAAAAGGACTCCAAAATTGTCTCTAGAATTTGAAACGACTATATGAAACATTGGAGAAGCCTCTTTTGCATGGTAATAAAACTTGAGTGGAGATACATAGTGTTGATGTAAGTGTTTCTCCCTAGTTTCCTTTGTGAATCTAGACAAGCGTGTATCATTTGAGTTGATTCAATAAGGTAATGAAGTAATTTGAGGATTAGGTGGCACGAAATCAATAATTCAATTATATTAGAGGTAATACTTGAGAATACAAGGTTATGATATGTTTTAGTAGATAAAGTTTATTCTCGACATTTTTGTCGGTCGTATACTTGAAAAGATATGATTAGTTCGATGATTTAGAAATAGACTTTCTTTGTTAACTAAGACGAAAATAAATTATGAACCATGTCTTTAATTGAGTCTTAATAAGGAAAGGATCGAATCATCGATATCATGGAATAAAATGTACAAATGAGGAAAGTCTCCACAACTATTTTATGAAGGAATTTGGGAGACCAAATTTTTTTTAAGTAGGGAAAGTGTGACACCCCACTTCCGGATAACTATGTAATATCGTCATATGGAAATAATGGAACAATTGAGATTTTAGAAATTGGATTTGTAAGGATTAATTATAGCATTATTTACCAAGTAAGAACTTATTTAATCATTCTCATTAAATTAATTTTAGGTTAAGTGATCCATATTTCATAAGAAACTCAAATTTATTCAAGAGACACTTAGCAATGTATCAAAAATAGTATTTATGTTCACCACCCCCGCTTATTAATTTCAAAGAGTAGTTGTCAAAGACTGTTTCACCACTTTAGTAGCAATGCAAAGAACCGGCTTATTAATTTATGCAAAGAAATTGCTCAAAGAAATGTTTTAGCAGTTTTGATTTGCGGCAGCTTTTGTAGCATCTCAGGAGCTAGAGATGTTAAACGGGCCCCTAGCACTTGCAGAGCGCCCTCAGCCGGCTTCGGGCTAAACGGGCTGGTGTTAAACGGTCCTGGCAATATTGGAACCTAACCCTAACCCTAGCGGGCTTTGGGCTACACGACCACTATCGAGCTCTAAGTCAAAAATTTAAAAATTATATATTTAAATTTAAAATTTTAAACTCGAATATATATACGTACCATTTAAGTTTAACATTTTAAGTTAAACTATTCGTCATAAATAAAATTCATGCAGAGTTTCTATATACATTGCATTAACAAACTTATAGAATTTATGATCTAAATTTTGAAAATAAAATAATAATAACTAAATCTACCCAAAATTAACAATTTTTTCTCAGAATTACTCATATGACTATAAGTTAAAATTTTCAAAATTAGATATTTAAATCTAAAAATTTAAACTTGAGCACATATAACATTTAAGTTTAGCATTTAAAGTTAATCTATTCATTATTAAAAAAAAGGTCATGCATAGTTTATAATTAAATTGCATTAATAAAATTATAAAATTAGATTTAGCACCATTTAAAAATATAATTTTTATCCTAAATAATCTAATAAAACTATGTGACATTTTCTTATTCGAATAAAAATCAAAAAACTAAATTAAGTAATAAATAAAACAAATAAAAAAGTTTTTCAAGAATTTATAGCTTGTTTAATAAAGTTAAACTTAAAGATGAGGGAGATGTGAATTTGAGAAATAAATTTACTAGTAATAGGTAATAAAAGTAGATATAAAATATTAGAATTATATTTATTTTTTAAAAAATAAAAATAGTGGGCTAGCCCTAACTAGACTTCGGTTTAAACGGTTCGGGCAACGGCCGCGCCCGCTTAACATCTCTCGTGCAACCCTACTTATTATTTCTCGCGGCAATGATAGCAACTTTGGCTTGACTTTTGATTTGCAGCAGCAGCCTTACTTCATCGATTAAATTGATTTGCAGCTATTTCTAATGCGTCAACGCCTGTGTAACCAAAAAGCTTTTTGAAAACTATAAATAGAATGTTCCAATTGTTTTTTAGTTGATTCAAATCAATAAATGTCAGTTTTTCTTTTATATTTTTTTTTATACTCCCTATTCCTATCTTCATAGTATTCTTATTTATTTCCAACACCATCACGACCTCGTAGTAAATTTCCATCGAGTCATCTCCGTAAGTCATTGTTGAGTCAAAGATAGCGAAGGATTAGTCCATTGATTGCCCCCGCTCAAACGAAGATCTCAACCAAAGGTGAGTAAAGTGTTATTTTCCTAAAAAATTAGGTTTACTTATAATTTCATAAATTTCATGGTATTAGCTATTTCATGAACTTCATGACATTAAACCGATTCGTAATTTCACGGTATACACTAATGACGGTATAAGATTGTTCTATGATTGTTTTTGTTTTGTTAAGGAAAACATAAATTGTATCATTCTTAGTTTGAATTTACATTTCATTTACATTATAACTCTTGTAAATGTCTCGACTTGGCCTTTGGGCAAATAAATATTATTTTGACAAAATATTGACTTCTTGATTCTATTGCGGTATGGGTAGGTTAGACATCGGATTGAACAGGTTATCATGGTCCCTGCTTAATCGCCCATGTGCCTATTCCCACTTTTCTCGGTCGGGCCATAGATGGTCGTAGAATTTGGGTCGTAGAATGTATATTCCGGTATATGACGATTTTTGAGTAAAGGCACATAGCTAAAAAGACATCAAGCCAACCGGGAGGGATAAGGTTACTTGGGCTTGACCAAATATTGTTTAGGAGTTATTAAGAAGAACGAATAGGTTCCGTGTCCGATCAACACCAACCCTACATTTATTGTTTCTGAATGATTGAGTGACAGATCGTTTTTAAAAATGAGATATCTCTATTTGAAAAGCAAAATATTTACTTCAAAACCGAGATATCCCATTATTTGTTTACCCTACTCGATTAACCATTATATAATGTGCTTTCCATCATTGCTATCATTAAAACCGATTGATCATTACGGTAAATGCATCTTCTCAGGCATATTTATCCTAAATATCTTTTGTCATCCTAAATACCTTGCTCAAGCACATAATATTTTTTTTTTTAATTAAATAACTATTGCATTCCCCTACCCCCAACCCACTGAGCTCGTTTTGCTCACTCCACGATTTTTTGTAAAACGTTTAAGAGACTGGACATTTTGAGATCGACGAAATCGACATGATACTTCCAAATCATGATTGACCCAACCTAGCATATCATTTTGAGACTTATTTGTCGAAGATTTGAACAATGTAATTATTTTATATAGTAAAAATAGGTTAATTGCAACTTTATGGATTTGTAGACTTAAGTTATATTTTTGGTTTTTATAAGAGCTATTGTCGACACTAAACATGTAATTATCGGAGTTGTACTTCATTGAATGTTATTCTATTGGGATGTGAAATTGGGGCGTGATGAAAAAATATGAAAACAAAACTGCATTCTCGCTCAATCTTCATAATTGTACTATACACATTTATTTCTTTTGTTTTCAAAATCAATTTGATAAGATTCTATTCATAATATATGATGAAAAAAGAATATAATATTACTTCAAATCGTATATTATTTCAAATCGAAAATATATGTACATGAGTGTACCGATATGTAAAGTACATTAATGAATTATTATATTTGAAAATTACATATTTTAATCGTAGTGTAATGTCTATATATATCTATAATGGGTCAAGATATCCAACGTGTTCAATGTTTATGTTATATTCAAATCTATATATACATAAATAATCTCACGCCCATCGTCAATAAACTTATCCATTATCGATGATGCAACTTTTTGTGGAATTGACATCTTTACATGTTATTCAAGAGGGATTGATAGGAATACAAGTATCTAATTTATAGCGGTGTCAAAATAGGCTCGGCCGGAGAGCCATCTTTGTAATTTTGGAGGGCCAAAAAGATTGCACTTATGTAGCTCGAAAACCGATCGACCTGGTCGTTTCATGTGTATTTTTCATTGGTTGTGTCTCAAAAATAAAATAGTTGCATAATAGAATTTTGTCATGGCCATCCCGAATTTTCTCTCGCTTGGCTGACGAACGAACACCTATCTACTCATTTAACAGATTCTCGATTATTAGAATAGCTCGTGCAACTAAATTACCCGAAATAATCTGAAATTCGAGATTTGTTCTGCATTATTGAATGTCTTTTTAGAAATAATTATTTTCAGCTTCACTTTCTATATTGCGATTCTCGTTGTTCAAAATTAAATGGATGACCATTTCAAATTAAAAACATATATTGTAATAACCTTGTAATTTGGTGATTAAATAAGGAGAAAAAACTTTATGTAGATATAATCACAAAATAATAATTAAAAAAAAAATATTTTGTCCTAGTTCAAAAGCTAGTCCTTGTGATTGAGACGTAAACAATAATATTTATCTTTTAATTAGTAATTTAATTTGAAAAGTTACCATTTAGTATAACCAATAGTTCATTTGTGAGACGGTGTGAGATCGTGAGATGGTGATACTTTTAGTGTAGCAAGTGATACTTTTAGTGTAAAAGTGATATTTGCTAAATACACTTAAATTAGTATATTTATTTTGAATATCACTTTTTACACTAAAAATATCACCATCTCACGATCTCATGGATCATCACCGTATAAGGTAGTATAAATATATTTTAAAAAATTAATCCGTAGACCTCAACCGGTGGATCGGTGACCCGACTCCCACCGCAATAAGCCAAGACGGTCTGAAATGGAATCATTTTTTTTTTTTTGATAACTCGCTTCCAGGCTTACGCCCGACTATGCCCGAGGACAACAACTCCTCATTGCTTTAGCCAAGGTAAACCGCGGATGTGCACGCACCGGCCAAAGTGTTCGACGGGTCCGCCGACGGCGTACAACCAGATCCTCCTCCAGGTAAAGAGAACAATTATGTTCGACCCCAATCTACTAATAACGATCTCTCCCGAATCGAACCCACACGGATGTTATTCAAGATGAGTTCCCACCAAATCTTCACTACCGCATATGCCCCGGAGCAATTTGATGGAGTAGGGATAATAACCCTGACCTCCACCCCACAAACAATTTGATGGAGCAAGGATTTGAACCCCGACCTCCATCCCACAATTGCTTGTGGTGGCTGGTGGAAAAAGAACAAAGACAAATGGAATCATTCTATCATCTTAAAGTAGTCTACAAAGGAATATTCCTAATTAAAAAATCCAGTAATTTGTCCCACCATAAAAATGGGACTTAGGAGAGGGGATTTAAAGCACTTAAACGTGAGTTAAATGGTTGGTTTGTAATCAATAATTATTATTTAATCAAATTGATGGAGTCCCCATTTCCATCACCATTGCACCAATCGGATTGCGTCGGATTAATATGTCGAGGTGGATTGCATGGATTATACATTCATATTGCTAAGTGGTGAGTAAAGTTTCAACTTAAATTTTCTTATTTTAGATTATATGCGTTGAGGTCATGGAGTTAGGTCGTGATAGAATTATTATAATAATTACTATTCTTAATTTTATTTAATTATTTTTCTTCAGAAAAATGTGGGTATTTGAAATTCATCTAGCAACAAGCATTAACATAAGAGGACTAACTATCTTGTAATCATTGTTCCAAAATCACCGCAAACTCTGATTAGTCTTTGCCTAAATGCTAGTTTGTCCTTGTTCGTCTATATTCTTTTTCTAATTAAGCTCGACTAACCTTGTCCAGGTTCCACTAACTTCGATCTAGGTGTTAGACCCCGCCTACCACGTGTCTAGCGCCAACACCTTTTAAAATATTGCGATTGTAATACGTAATTATCTTGTAGAATCTCGAATATCTATTATAATATATTTTGTGGGTAATGAAATTCTCCAATTGACTTGCAAAAAGGAAAAGGATGTATCAACCAGGTGGCTTAGCCCACACCGCCACCACAAACAATTGTGGGGTGGAGGTCGGGGTTCAAATCCTTGCTCCATCAAATTGTTTGTGGGGTGGAGGTCGCTGGGTTCCTATCCCTGCTCCATCAAATTGCTCCCGGGGCATATGCGAAAAGGTGAAGATTTGGTGGGAACTCATCTTGAATAGCATCCGTGTGGGTTCGATTCGGGAGAGATCGTTATTAGTAGATTGGGGTCGAACATAAATTGTTCTCTTTACTCGCAGGAGGATCTGGTTGACGCGTCACCAGGACTACCCGTCGAACTTTGCCAGCGTGCACATCCCGCGGTTTACCATGGCGCGGCAATGAGGAGCCGGAAATGTTGTCTCGGCATAGTCGGCGTGCAGTTCTGGAAAGGCGAGTTATCAAAAAAAAAAAAAAAAAAAAGGAAAAGGATGTATCTTGGACCAAATATAATGTGCCACGGAACAATGAGTTCAACCAGTATAATTTTTGAGATTAGATTGGACTACAGCATGGACCTCTAATCTCTCTTTTCATTGGTTGACCAAGATATAAAATACATACAAATTAAGCAATAGTTATTTTGGCTATAAATTTATTATCTCAAAAGAATTTAGAAAACCTGGTAACAGGATCAGTGGGACAAAGCTTTTGGTGCGTGGGAACACGTGTATGGATCCGTGCCCAGAATGTTGCAAACCTGTTCTCCATTTGCCAATATAATAACATTTTTATTACATTTGTCCCACAAAAGAAAAAAAAAAAAGAAAAGAAATAACTTGTTTCTACTATTATGCAATTTTTATTTTACGATAAAAAGGATAAATGGCAATCTTCCCCTCTAATTATAGGGTGTGGTAAAATTAATCCTATAAAAGTCACATTTTGCACAAAACTTCTGCAACTAAAAGAAATACTTGCTTGAGAATTTTGCCGAAAATAATCAGGTGGTCTATAAACCCTAATTTTGTTAATTTTTTTCTGTAATTGCAGAATTTTTTGCTAAATGAGGATTTATGGGACCAAATCTGTCATCATCCTATAGTTAACAAAAAATACAATTTATAAGCCTTATAATTTGAACAATGTCAAATAATATGTACGATAATATAACCATATAAACTTGACATTAATTATGTCATAGATCGAAAAAAAAAACCTTATATTGTTTCTAACATATGAATAATTTATGAGAGAAGCCGACCCAAAAAAAAATGTTGAAGGGGTTGTCATGTACAGTTCTTGTAACAAAAGGTTGAAAATGGTGGGGTGGTGGCTGTATGGCGGGTTTTGAGAGAATTTATTTAATTATATATTTATCTAATAATTATTTTTTACTTTTCGAATATGGCTGACGTTAGTACAATGATCCCTCCTTTTGTGTTCCTCCACTAACCAAATCTATCTAATTTTTTTTTTTGAGGAAATATCTAAATTTATTTATTCACACGTTACACAAAATTGTTGACCACGATCAGTTTTTCTCCATTCACTAGTACATAAAAGACCATAAAAATCGCCCCAATATGCATCGCTTCCCAATGATAAACGATGCATAAAGTAGGCGGTGGCAAATTTGAAAATAATACAAACATTTTAGGCATCACTTGTTAATTAATAGCCGATACATATAATATTTTTTATTTTTTTAATTAAATAATTACTTTGGGTATCGGTTCCTATTTGAATATTATGCATCGATTTTGCTTAGCAACCGATGCCTATTCTTTACTTTAGGCATCATTGAAACCGATGCCTATACATGTGACTATAAGCATCGCTTCATATGCATCGCCGTTATAACTGATGTGTTTAAAGTCGTTTACAACCGATGCAAATGGTCAATTTTGTACTAGTGATTCTCATTATTATGTGTTTAATTTGATCGCGTCTTTGATTATAGTTTAATTATTCGAGTTTATTTTTAGGCAAAACTCATGTAGAACCGTTTTAGGGATCTCATCCATGAAGACGGTCCCTACTAACCCGCGTATCTTGTTGACCCGGTCCGCGGGTCAAATATGCCACTTGTCTTTTTTTTTTATTTTTCTTCCTCGATTAAAGTAATTTTATAAGAAAAAGTATCGTTTATTTTAGACAAAATATATATCGTATTAATATAGCCACAAATTATGATTACATTACATTGAAAGAAAAATAAATATATCGAGTTTAAATAACACCTTTATGAGTAAAAATATATATTTTTTGAGATAAAATATCATGTTTTAAGAGTAAAAATATCTGTTTTTGAAATAAAGTGTTATATTTTTAATATAGTAACATATGATGAATTCAATACAACGAAAGATGAATAATGAATATGTTAGAGTTAAAGTAATACTTTTATTAATACAAGTATTTGTTTTTTGAGATAAAGTAACATATTTTTTTAATATAGTCGCAAATTATGAATATGTTACTCTCTCTCTCTCTCTCTCTATATATATATATATATATATATATATATATGGATAGATCTCATGTGGCGACTCTTACCATGTGGCAGTGTGACCAGATCCCATCCATCCATCCTAATTAATCAAAGGTTGATTAGACTAAAAATACACCATTTTGCAATTATTTTATATATAATAAGGTAACTATCAAAATGATGTAAAATTAATACCATATTTAATTACCTTTCCATAAAATGAGATACACATAATCTTAATCCAAAAAACGATGTTATCTTCTTCTTCACTATTCGTTGACCAAAAACAAAGGGGAAAAACAATAATCACCAAATTCACGAAAATATTCCCGGTCGCCATTTTTGGAACAAAGAAATAAGGTATACGAAATGGGCGATCAAGACGCTACCACACCAAACCGACATGTTGATAGACGAACTTTATGAAGGTTGCGATTCGTGGACTTTTGTCCAGGTATGTGTGTATCTGCTAATGAACAAAAATAAACTATCGTTGTTCATCCTATCGGTGTTATGTGACAAAAACATACATTGTAATTATTCGCTTATTTTGGTGTATCAATTAAAAGGATTGTGTATGCGCTTAGTGCGATGTTGGTGTATGTATATGTATATTATCGCGGCGCATATAAGATGCACACGGAGGTGATAAAGACTTATCCGATGATGATTTGTTATGCGTATTTCGCAAATAAAATTTTGTAATATCGTGCCTACTAAGCAATATTTCGTGTATATATATGTATGCTTTCTTGCTAATATAAAATGAACTATGGCCCTGTTGGATGTATAATTGCGAGTAAACATTGAAACTTAAATTGGTATAAAAATATCTACAATATTGTACATCGGAAGCGTATGTTGGTGTATATATGTGCATAATTTGGTGTTTTTACAAGCATAAAAATATGGTATAGATTAATTTCATTATAGTATCCTCAAATCATATTTTGGTGTACATTGTCCAATATCAGGTGATAATATAAGCATTTATTAATCTATTGTTAGATGTTTTAATTGATAATAATATATAATAATATTGAGAATATTTTATAATTTAAAAATTGTTTTGGTCCGCATTTGACCGATTTGGTGTAAAAATATGCAGAATCTAATAATGAAGGTATCCAACGCGTTGAGTTCGAGAGCACTGCAATATCCCCCGATCTACCAACTACCGGATACCCGGAGTAGAAAAGATAAAATACCCCAAATAGGCATGCAATTTGTCGGTTTGGGAGAAGGGTGTTGAGTTTTATAGGAATATGGTCAACGATGACTTTTGACATACGAATAAGCATGTCAAGGAAATTTAAGAATAAGGAGATCTGTCTGCAATACATTGTTTGTAACAGAGGGGTACAAACAAATATCGTCCTCATGGGCGTGTTTGAAGGAAGCAGCTTCACACGCATAACAACGAATCGAGTTTCCTGAACAAATGTACATGTCCTTAACAACCTACAGAATGAGAGAACATTTTTCCCGCATTTTCAATTTTGTGCTTTCAAAAATATGATATCAAATATTTGTCTTGGTTAATTGTACGTCATTTATTGTCTATTTGAATGCCATTTATATTCTAAATGCGCATCATTTTTATGTCCATATGACAATAATAAAAAAACTTGGCATAAACTATAAAAACTTTGAGAGTACAATCGTTTATCTCGCGTGCATGTTTAATGCTAATTATACACAAGGTAATCAGTTAATATGCGCTAATTGGCCCCGCTTTTGTATTTTGGTAATTTAATACCGTCTCATTTTCAAAAAAATATACATCCACAAATTAATACTAAATGTATACCAACTCAACCTTAATTGTACGTTTAATGTAAATTGAGTTTTAAATTTTTAAAGGATTACATCGATTTCCAAAACTAAAAATAATTATAAGATTACAACACAAAATGCTTACAAAAATTATGCATACACACGATTCAAGTTAACACCTTCAACATAATAACAAAAACTACATTATAAACATGTGTATACTAAAAAAATTAATAAACATGTACCACAATACTATTAATTGTGTACGCTTATCCACTAACCATATGGCATAAAAACAAGCTCACCGCCAAAAATAGAGAACATATTTGCTTAAGATTGTTTCAGAAGTCACCAAAATGTTGTCGCTTTGCAGACCGAAAAGCATAGTCTCAGTCTAATATAATAATAAAAACATACTTAGACACTCCGCCTAACAAAACCGAACCACCTAGTGATAACCAACTACTCGCCCCATCGACAAATTTTTAGCCAACCCACCCCGTTTTTCGGTTCAAGTCATGCATCAATCGCATGGCAATATAACGCCCTCGGGCCGCAGTAAGCTCCGCGTTGTCGCCTTGTCAAATCCATACCCCATTTCTTCAATGCTCCCCCCATGTAGGTCTCCATATGACGCATGGCATAGACTCCCACAATAAATTTTGTTTTGCTCATCCCTCCATGACATGGCAAGTCTGGCTGGGTGACATTTTTAAACATTACGCGCCGATCCAACTAAAAACATAAAAACAAAAATGGCAACAAAACAAAATGTGTTAACATCAAACTAGTCAAACAAAAGAAAAGGCTCCAAAGAAATGTATTTGTATGTTACATAATAACTAATTGTATACCAAACAAAAGCCTAAATGTATACCAATCCATATATATGTTTTCATCAATTCACATCCACAATTAAAATAAAAAAAGACTATCTATATATCGACTATCTTCTATTTGTATACAAACTTATACGTAGTTAACATCAATTCATTTCCACGTTTAAATAAAACAAAAAAAGGACAAAAAAATATATGCGAGACTTACTAGCCCAAAGATTCGTAAGGCATTTGTTTCCATTAATAACATAAAACATTACACAATTCATTAACTAAATGCGCATCGTTTTTACCTAATTTATACAAAAATATCTCTACTAACTGCAACATTACGAACAAAAAAATATAACTCCATAAACCTAAGTAAACAGAGAAATGTCCGTGAAAGTCAAGAACAGTAACTCCTAGAAATTCATAAAAAAATTTGTTCTTTACTTATCAAGAACCAGCTCCAAATACCCGTAAAAGAATTTCGTGACTAGACATAAAACTGAAGATTAACATGGAAAACCCTTCAACAAAAACTACAAACCAAAATTGAAAAATCGAACCAGGACTCGACCTTCACCGATACTACACGATTGAGTTTTTCGGGCTTTGATGTCGAATACCCCGCCAAGCGCGGCATCTTTCATCGCGGGGCTTTTCACCAGCGCCAAATGGCGTAGGAAAGGTTAAGAATAACGATCAGGGATAGTTGATAAGAAGCGGAGACGAAAAAAGGAGAAAGATTAATTAAATCCCAATAAAGGGGGGAATTGCGAGGCTACCAATAAAGGTCCTTGCCACATATGATCCTATACCTATATATATATATATATATATATATAAGAAACAAGTAATACTTTATATGTTAAAATATCTATTTGTTGAGATAAAGTATCATGTTTTTTAATATAGTCAAAATTAGGAATGAAGAAAAATAAAAAATAAAAAAATAAAATATGATATAGTTAAAAGTTATACTTTTGCAAGTAAAAGATCCATTTTTTGAGATAAAGTGTCATGTTTTTAATATAGTCACAAATTAGAAACAAGAAAAATAAAAATAAATAAAATATGATTTAGTTAAAGTAACACTTTTATAAGTAAAAGTATTCATTTTTTGAGATAAAGTATCAAAATTTATTAATACAAGCCATAAATCCATGAATAAAAAAGAGGAAAAATAAAAAATAAATATGATGTAGTTATAAGAATATTTTTATAAGTATCCATTTATCGAAAGATAAAGTATCAGTGTTCTTTAATAGACCTGGGTTCTATTTTTAGCCTCCGCATTTGGAGGCTGTATTTTTTTATTTTTTAATTTACCGTACGCATTTATGAATGAAGTTTTTATATACATTGTTATACTTAAATTGTACAACAAGATTTTAGTGGCGCAAAGGGGTAGAATGCCACCTTTACCTTCCATATCCGTGGGTTTGAATCTCCCGCTGTGAAGCAAAGAATTTTTTTAAATAATCGAGGCACGGGCCGGGCATTGGGGTGCGTGGCGTTAAGTTGCTGTGATCCGTGAAACTGGCCCTACAAGAGACATACTTTTTTTATATATATATTTAGCTAGAAAGTTAGTAATGCCATTTAAGGTTCTTTTTTATTTGGTATGTTATTTTTGTTTCTTTTCATGTATAATGCTTCTCGTTATGGCGTATTTTATGTATATTTTATTTTGAAAAGAAATTTTAGTATTAAATATTTATTATTTATTAATTTAGCCTCCAAAATTATTTAAATTTCTCCAAAGTTACACGCCTAGCTCTCCCCGCTTCCAGATAAGTTGTTTCAAGTTATATATGTTCACACATAGTATGGCAACGTTTGATTTCGTCACATCTGACTACATCGATAACGGCACGACACGATAAGCCAAACACGAACATGACACGATATGTTTAACGCAGCCTCAAATTTAAGCTCGAACACGACACGCGCAAAGCACGAAAAACACGCACGGCCGCGATAAGCACGATAAGAAAAATTGTCAAATTTATTTGTGAACCTATTAGCACGTTAAGCCGCTAACAATAAAACTTATGATTTGTTTTTATTCTTTATATTTAATACCTAAAAACATATATTCTAATATATTTTAATAAAAATAGCCAAGTAAAAATAATCGATATTATTAAATTACCTATATAGGTAATTAATTATTAATAATTAAAAAATTATCGCGCTTTATCGTGTTTATCATGTCACCTCTATAACAACGCTGATTTATCGCATTCTCATCGTACAACCGATAACAATAACCCGATGTTCTTTAGCTCAAACTCCTATAATTTCGTGTCGTGTTCGCGGTTTGCCAATCGTGTTGTGCCTCAAATTGCCACCCCTATTCACATACTTGTTGAATATTTAAATATTCAATTTTGATGATTTATACATGATGATGATGATGATGATGTGATGATGATGATAATAATAATAATAATAATAATTAATAATAATAATATTAATAATAATAATAATAATATTGAGATTTTATTTGCTTTTGTTTTATTCAACGAAATATTGCTACTGATATTGATATATGAATCGATTGTTTCTTCGCACATTCATTAAACTCCTAAAGGTTTTTTTTTTCAAACACACACACACACACATATATATGGGGGGAGATTATATGAGACACATGCCTTAAGGGTACGTAGGACCAAATTCCAAACCTTTATAGATCAAACAAATTTCATTGCTAATATTAAAGAAGTTAATAATAACTGAACGAAGTACAAT